>PVIR01000731.1:0-154007 GCA_004026965.1 Petromus typicus | reverse complement strand
CGTCCTGTTGTCCTACCCATGGGCTGCCGTACAAACCGAAGGCGGAGCGTCACTCTGCTGTTCTCCAGGCTCTCTGGAAACCTACCTCCGTAAATAAACCCACGGCAGCCAACTGGGAGGGAAAGAAGCCCAGAGCAGACAGAGCCACAGACTCTGCCACTGCCGAGCCTCTCCTTCCGCTCACACTGGCGTCTGTTTTCTCCGAGCAGCAGCTGTCAGTGCTGTTCCCATTTTACAGGTTAGAGGAACTAACGACTTCCGCAAACGCCCTCAGTGGCTCCAGAGCCAGCCCAGGTTCCTGGGCGCGCTTCTATCAGGCACTCTTCCCTCTTGCAGGCTTCTCACGTGAAATCTAAGAAAACACCAGATAAAGGGCATCTAAATATATTTCTTTTCTATAGATGTTGATCTCCTGTTACTGGAAAACAGGAATTAACTTGTCTGCCTGAGGATGTGGTTGGAGCTTTTATAAAAAGGATAGAGGAGAACTCTGTGCAGACTGCCAGCTCCATCATGCTGCCGACGGCTTCCAGCACGAGGAGGACCTTCCCGGCCAGATACTTCAGTAAGAGCCTTATTTTCATTGTTTTCATGCCTGACTCTTTCCTTGGGTCATTCATGGTTGGCAAAGGGGCGCCTTGGTCCTGTGTCTGAGGACACCAGGTGGCGTCCGTGGCCAGGGTCTGGTCTGCTTCAGCTCCGGGTGCTGCTGATGGCCAGCACTCACCTCTGACTAGCCTGCCCCACTGCTGCTGTGGGAGCCAGGGGCTTCGCGGAAAGGGCGAGGGTCCTGGGCTGCTGCGTCCCGGCTTGGAAACCAGGCAGCTGAGTGGGCGGTTGTGCTACAAGGGCAAGGGTCAGGGCCCCGGGAGTGACAGGAGGTGACTGTGAGAGGGCTGAGCTGGCGTGTGGCCCAGGCGCAGGCAGGAAGGCGCTGGACCAGTCGGTCCGTGCTCCAGCGGTGGTGCATGAGCACAGTCCGGCCGGTAGGGCGCCGCAGAGGCAGCAGGACGTGGCCCTCACCAGGTTTCCCGCTGCGCTCCCTGAAGAGCTGTGGAAATTCCCCGGGCTTCTCCTTGGAGATTGGGCTGAATGGGGCTTGGGTGGGTTCCAGATGAGCGTGCTGTGTAGCGAGGGCCAGGAAGTAATTCTGTATCGCGATGAAATTCACAGAACATAAAATGAAGGACTTTGCATTACATGCTTTGGTGGTATGGTGCGTTCTCACTGCTGTGTATGTGCCACCTCCATCTAGTTGAGAACAGTCTCTGCGCCTCCTCCCCAGGGAGCAGTTGTCCCGCCCTCTATCCAGTGCCTGTCTTCTGAGTCTGTGGGTGTCTTTTCTGCAGAACCAGGCTGTCTGTGTCCCCTTGACTCCCTGGTTTTCAGGGGACAGAATGGTTCTCATGCTCATCCACACCACAGGATGTATCTGTACGTTATTCCTCTGGGCTGGATCAATGTGTGAGGGTTATCTGATCGCAGACACTGGCAGAGGCATAACAACAGCAATGCCCTGTTAGGAAGGTCTTCCGCTGGGATAGGAGAGGCAGCTTCTCCCCCATCGTTGGTCTCACGGGGGACCCTGTGCTTTCTTTTCCTCCCTGTTCCTCTCATTTTCTACCAGCTGAAGTGATTTGGCATTTTGAGGGAGTTGAAGGTGATTGGAGGTTCTTGGGGGCTAAATTGTACTGTGTACCTCACTTCTTCATTTCACCCACAAGTGTCCAATTTGAGAATCTTCCAGAACCTTCCAGAACTGTCCTTCCACCAGGAAGCCAGAGGCCAGCCAGCTCCCTTATTCACGGGCTATGCTAAAACCCTCATATAGCAATGGCACCACCCATGGTGCCCTCACTGTGGAACCAGCTTCAGGGTTCCCCAGGAACTGTCCTGCCACTTTACACCCATTGTACGGTCTTTTCTCACCAGCTCCCCAAACTTCTGACCACTGATCTGCCTGGCCCTCTCCCCAAAATGGTGGCTTCTCCCTGTGACTCTTGTGGCTGAACATCCTCCATCCCCACACACAAGGAGCCACTTTGTGGCAGAGTCCTCGTGGTAACCTTGGCCCACTCTTCAAAGAGGAGAGTGCTGCTCCAAATCCAGCCGCTCCTAGAGCCCCAAATCCTTGCAGAAGCCAACGTCAGGGCCGAGGCCAGGCTGCTCGGAACAGGGACACCTGTCACACCTGTCCTGTGCCCTGTTCTTCAGTGCAGGGCACGGTGGGATGCCTAGGGGAGGAAGTAGGAGAGCCGGGGGGCGGGGGGCCTGGAGCAATGGGAAGGGGAATAAGAGGGAAGGAGGGTGGGGGGCATGCTGGGAATCCTGGGCTCTTTCTCATGGGCAAGAGGGAGCTACGGGGAGTTATAAACAAGACTCTTCACAGAAGAGTAGCATGGCAGCCGGATGTGATGTCAGCCTCATCTGGATTCTATTTTAAGTTTTTTGCCATCCTTGGGATTAAACCAAGGACCTTTCCTCTGAGCAACATCCTCAGCCCTTTTTTATTTTATCTTGTGACTGGGCCGCAAAGTTACCTAGGCTGAGCTCGAATTTGAGATCCTCCTGAACGTCCCTTGCTCCACACACACCCCCCCCGGGGGGCCCTATGCCACCACCGTTTCTTGGCTTTGCTTCCTGGCCTCCTCCATGCAACCTTCTGGCACACTGACTTCTGTCCAGCTCTTCAAGCTCTGCCCCAGCCACACTAGCCTCCTGGTACTGGCTTGCAGGAGCACTGCCCAGCTCTGGATCAGTTCCCCAGACAGCCACCTGGCTCACACACACCTCCCAGGCCTGTTTGCCCTGTGCTCCCATATGCTGAGGCTAGGAAAATGGAGCAGGCCACACAGTCACCTGCTGTGGGCCTCCTGGACAGCGTGAGGGTGGCATCTTGCCCATCACAGTGACTTAGAGACCCATCCAATGGAAAACCAGGCTCCAAGCCCATAGCTGCCAGGTTCGAGGCCCGGAGCCTCTGGAGGGGTTTCAGACCAGCAAGAAATCCTCAGTCTGAAACAGTACATGTCACACTCTGTGTGCAACTGATTCACAACAGTCACTGCCCAGCTCCCCGCAAGGGCCCAGGGGTATAGTCCCAGCACATATCCCAATGGCCAGAGGCGGCACTGGCCACTGCAGCCACGTACCCACCGCTATCCCGCCTCGCCCTGCCTGTGTTTCTTCCTGATTCGCATTTCTACTTGGTGCCTATAACTGTGACGGTCACCTCTTCTCTCAGAGAGGAGACATCTGACATCAGAAAAGGACTATATGCAATCCCCACTGAGTTATGTGACCTCAGAAACTTATAACAAAAGAAGGTTTCTTCTATTGCCCAGTTTTGATACTGTCCCATAATCCATTGGCGCTGTTGCTTTGGGCTTGCGGAGGGGCCTGAGCTGTACAAAATACCAAATTCTCATCTTGTGGCCAAGAAGAGAAGGAGAATAATGAGACACGAATAGTCTTGATATCCCAGTACCTCCCAACAGTGCTCTCCAGGTCCCAGCCTCTGACACATAGGCCCGGGGGAGGGGAGGGAGACAGTCAAGAGCCAGGATATGTATCATATTCTCTGTTTATGAACTTAGCAACTTTAGTGGTGTGTAAATGTCTTGATAAAGTTCATCTAGTCTGAGTGCATGAATCAATGATTTTTAATGAACTCACAGATTTATAGAACTACCATGGTTGTTCAGCTTTAGGACAAATTTTGTGCTCATTTGTGGTGGGTCACCACTCCCAGCTCCAGCCCCTGGTGCTCATCCTGTCTCTATGAACTTACCTTTTCCAGAGACTGCAGCAAATGAAATCATACGCTAAGTTGTCTTTTGCATCAGGCTTCCTTTTTGACCTGAGGTTTCTGAGGTCTGCTGGTGTTTTTATGTGTATCAGAAGTGTGTCCTTGGGGGCAAGTAAGGTGCCATCATATGGATATTCAATCTCCTTATCCACTCACCAGCCAATGGAGCTTAGGTTGGTACTATCAAGCTGAATAATGCTGCTCTGAACACTCACACGTGTGTGCTTCTGCACTTACTTGCTTTCATTTCTCTCATGGTGTGTCTGTTTCTTTTTTTTCTTTTTTATGATTCTCTCAAGATATTTTTAAAAGTCTCTACCATGTTATATGCCCACCAGAATATGTGAAATCCCAATTTCTCCCTCCTTGCCAATACCAGGTATTTGGCTCATGGTTTTGGTGGCTTCAGTCCATGGTCTCTTGGCACCATTGCTTCTGGGCCAGTTGTGAAGCAAAGCATCATGTTGTGAGGCAAAGCTGTCCACATCATTGCTGCTCGGATGTTGGAAGAGAAAAGGGAGAGGCCCAGTTGGAAGAAGATGGGGATTGGATACACACTGTATCCCGTGAGACTGAAATACTGATTAAATATCTTACAGAAAGTGGAGTTCCCAGAAGGGCTCGGGGTACACCCTGGATAAATGGGAATCCCCTTTGAGACAAACAGTAGGCTTCTCCTGTTAGGCTCTGGCTGTGGCCTGGAGAATTTTTAAGTTGAATGCTGTGACTCATGTCACCCAGGAGACTGAGGCACCTGTGTCCTGCTCCATGGGGATAAGAACAGAGCAGAGGGCAGCGGGGGTGGCCTCTCTCCGTGACTATGCCCTCAGTTTGGGGGCTGCATCCAGGTGGAGTGCAGAGACGGAGGTGGGGACTTGTGCTGCGGTGCAGAGCCCACAGAATGCTTTGGGCCACCCTGGCCTCCATACCCCACCACAAGCACATCCTAGAGGTGGCTTCCAGGAGGAGAGCACCCGAAGCCAGGACACTCCAGCACAGGCTGAGGCTGTCTGTCAGCAGCGGGGCTGCTCAGTCCTGGGCCTCTGGGCGGCGGCGGCAGAGGCCACTTCCAGCATCTCTGGTCATTTACTGTTACAGACACTGCAGCGAGTGGACTTCTTTCCTGCACCCCCAGGATTCCTGAGGGCCCAGGGTCATCATTCGCTGGGTGGCACCATCTCTTGGTGCAGGCTGACTGGACTGGTGGCTGGGAAGGTGAGCTTCATCCTCTCCCTCCAGAAGCATCGCTGCTGGCCCGCATCCTGTGCCCACACAGAAGATGACCTCAGGGGCCATGTGGAGATCGGAAGCTGTCACCAAGACACATCCATTCCCTGAAAGCAGATTTCTGGGCCTGTGCATTGGTTTGGGGTCTCAGAATGCAGGGCAAAGCCAGCAAGGCACAGCCAGCTCCATCCACTGGGCGTCCTCGCTGGGGAGCAGGTGGGATGCCGGGTGTGACAGCCGGCAGGCGGGAAGCTGTCCTTGCACCTGCGCCTCGCCGCCTCTGAGAGCTGCTTTCTTCTACACACAAGGTTTCACACAGCGTCTCTGGACACCCAGGATGGGGCACCGGGCTCAGCAAATGCTGCCTGCCACAGTAAGGGTTGTGACACTTGCCAAAGGCAGACACTGCACCCCACCCTGGGCACCACATGTTCCTGGCCCTGAAAAGGCAGGGTTCTCCTGAGCAGAGGTGGCTGCAAGGCACCCAGTGCCCTTAACTGATCTGCTTGCCTACTCCGAGGAAGATGTTGGTCACTGCTGCCAACTGTGCCCACTGCCTCGTTCTCTGAGTGCAGATGTCCCCACTTTCCCCACGAGACTGATTCTTCAGGCAGCTCCCGGCTGGGGAGCGCTGGAGGGCAGATGGTGGCCTCTGCAGGGGACAGAGGGGCCCTTCTCAGGCTCCTGGTGCCTGCAGAGAGCCTGTCTGGCCTGCTCAGAAGGGAAGGGGCAGCCCCGACCTTGAGGACCCCCTCCAGGGAGGACAAGTGTCCTCGGGCTGTCTGCTACCCCTGAGGTGTCCCACAGTTTAATTCTGTCCAACTCTGAGGGGAGCTGGGCGATCAGCTCAGCCCCACATAGACACTGGCTGAGAGGGGTGTCCGACACCACACTGCTGCCTCCCTGCGGGGCTGACCCCATCTCCACTCCGTCATTCATGAGAACAACTCGCAGTGCGCCCCTCAAGGAGATCAGATGGAAGACACGGTGAGGGCAGGGCAGGAGGAGGGTGCGGCATCCCTGCCACACCGGGCCCGACCTGGAAGCTCTCAAACCTCATCCTCAGTTTCTCTACATGCCGGATCAAATCCACGGTTCCTGATGACAGAACTCCACATCCAGGCGCCCTTCCTGAGCCTGAGAGTTCCAGCCCTCTAATCGCTGGATTCATTGCCTTGGCCACTACCCCACCCTCCCGAGTTCCCTCATCAACAGAGGTGCAGGTGCCTTTGAAAGAGGCTTGGTGTGGACACCAAAAGTCCCTCTCTTCACTCCACACCCAGGAAACACCAAGGACTGTAGGAGCTCTGTGCCAGGACCTAGCTGTAAGGACCAGTATCTACCCCACCCCGGCTCTTGGTGTTACACCACACCCTCCAGATGCACACCCCAGAGGTGCCACTGACCCTCCTCTGTTGGCACCTCCCTCTACTGGCTTGTGTGGCCTTGGTTATGGACAAACACACCCAGGATGGAGGGTTGCAATATCTCCTGCCTTCCAGGAAGCGCTGGTGATGCCCTGGGTTTAGGACCTTGGCCAGGGCTCCAGCTCCAAAGCAGACTTGCAAGTGTCAGTGTGTCCTCTCCCTGAGTGAAGGCAGCAGTTTCAGGGCCCTCTGGAAGCTATCTACTCTTCTCACATCTTCACAGGGACCCTGGGGCATGGGGATCATCGGGAGCCCAGATGAGACCTAGAGGCTCAGGCCCAGGGGCCGGTCAAACCCCACCTCCCGCTCACCGGTGCTGCATCTGGTCCACACGCTGGGTTCCAGCGCTGGCGTCCGCGCAGGCAACAGAACCAACAAGTCCTGCTGGGGAGTCGTTACAGCTGCATCCAGCTCCCATGTAGGGGGCGGGGCTGGCACGTGCGGGTTGTCACCTGATGGGGCCAAGGAGGCCCCCCAGAAAGGAAATGAAGGCCTCGACTCACCACACATAGGGTCGGTCTGTGGGTTCTCATCACAGAGAATCTTTTGGGGGCGCGTCACTGAGAGGCACAGACGGACAGCAGACAGCCATGGGAGTAGCCCGCAGGGACACTGCTGTGAGGAAGATCCAGTCACCAAAGGACAGGGCCAGTTTTCAGGGACTGCTGGGGAGCCCGAGTCTGGCTGATTGCTACCTGAGGGCCTGTTGCAGGGTGGCTCTGGAGCCACCCTTGCTGCTGGAGAGGACGATTCAGGCTCCTGGGGACCATTATCTCTGAGGGGGCAGTCTCAGTCTGGTGGAGGCTCCTCAGAAATCTGGAAATCTGAGTGAGCACAGGTCGAGGACAATGACTGGAGACTTTGTGTCCACGTGTAGCTGAGTGTCTCCGTGAGTCTCTGATCTGGGTACTTGGTCCATAGGCAGGTGAGGTCAGTTGTGTAAATACAGGGCTCGTCTTCCTTCAGGCACACGCTTTCTGTGAGCAGCAGACTTGTGGCAGAGCCCAGCAGAGACTGTGTTAAGGGGTTACTGTGGGAACGGAGCAAAAACATACATAGAGAGGAGGATCTGAGAGAAAACATACTTTTACTTTCAATTGCAGTGGGGCCAGACCACACCAAGTTAGTGCTCAGAAGGTCTAGCCCTGGCTTCACTCTGTTCTTTCTTATACACTCTTTTATTCATCTCATTCTTTGATAGCCAGGTCTGGTTTAACAGATGGCTGGTTACATTCTTGTTAGCAGTCTTTGTTACTAGCAGGATAAATCTTGTTTAGGTTGAGTGTCGGGTCTCTGGGCCAGACTCATTTACAGAGATGAGGAGTACGTGTAAACTGATAGTTATCAACCGTCAGGTCAGGAAGCAGCCCGAGGGGAGTAAACAATTTACATTTCTTTTCTCATTTTAAATTCACAGTAGCTGAAGTGAACCATGCTCAAGTGTCGACAATGCCTTTTTTAATATTTTAACTGAGTTCAGTGCTTTTTATACAGTATCAGCTGGAGTATTTTGATTCACAGGGGCTGGCAGTTAAGTGGACAGGATAAACTACAAAGAAGGACCAACTTATAGCAGGCATTTCTAATCCATGTGTTTTTCTAATATTTCCCCTCTTTGTTTAAAAAGCATTTTTTAATTGACTTGCTTTTCTCTACCAGTAGGACCCGGGGTTAAAGGTAATAAACACAGGCCAAGTGTGGCATCCGGGTCTGTGAGAGGGCATTCGTGGGGCTGCAGCGAGGCGCTGTGCTGGTATGCAGTGCTTTCCAGCTGTCAGTGGGCTAAAAATGGGCTTGATGGGGCCATGTGTCTCTCGTAGAAGCAGAGCAGTGACAGCGATTTGGAGGACCTTGTTTTGTCTGCAGCACTAAGGATAGAACCCAATGCCTTCACACTGAGCTGTGTCCCTAGCTCTTGTCTATTTTTTATTTTGAAACAGAGACTCATTAAACTGCCCAGGTGAGCTCTATCTTGTGATCCTCCTGCCTCTGCTACCCAGAGTTCTGGGAATATAGGCATGTGCCACCACAACTGGAGCTTTTTGCAGTCTGTCTACCAAAGAAAGGATCTGGCTGCTCCTAAGAATTGGGATTTCAGGGCTGGGGATTTAAAATGCTCAGTGGTTCTGGCGCCTGTCTTGCAAGCGCAGGACCCGGGTTTGATTCCCCAGTAACTACATACAATACTGGGCGTGGAGACTCACGCCCAGCAGCAGCCAGTACCACATACCACAGTGCCGGGCGTGGTGGCTCACGCCTGTAATCCCAGCACTTGGGAGGCAGAGGCAGGAGGATTGCTGTGATGTGAGTTGGAGGCTGAGCTCAGGGCCAGCCTGAACCATAAAGCGAGACCCTGTCTCAAAAAACAACAACAACAACAAAAACAAAACAAAATAAAAAAAAGAATTGGGATTTCATGTGGCCCAGTCCACTGGCTAGGTTTCCTGGCAGGAGCTTAGCACTTGGGGAAGCACTTTCTCTTGGGGGTGGGCGGCACTGGGAGCTATCAGCATGGACATGCTCCTGTACTGGGGCTCCAGCACCTGGGAATGGCTGGGAGTACAAACCCCACCCCCCGGGGCACTAGAAACCAGACTCTCCGAGTCTGGCCCCCACTGGAAGAAAAGGCCCAGCAGAGCAGGTGGGCAGGAGGCTCTCCTTCGCAAAGGGAAGGTGGCTACCAGTCCGGTCCTGCATGAACCAGAAGGTGCAATAGGAGCAGGTTTCCCAGTAGGAATGAAAGTATCTGGCTCCAGGGAGTCTTCTTGGAGCCTCGGCTTCTTTGCGTGTAAAACTGGGATGAAACCCACATCTCAGGGCTGTGAGGTCCTGGAGGAAGCCATTGACAATGAACTCTTGTCCTTTTACTCACTCCTAACATTGAGGATGCATATTTAGGTTATTATTAAATCCCATCTATGGATGAGGGAATTCTCATGGGTACTGTATTAATCAGCTTTTATGTTACTGGTACAAAATACCCTATACTTGAAACTTAAAAGAATGTTTAATTTGGCTCAAGATCTTGGAGTTTCAGTCTGTGGTTAGGTGGCTTGCTCCAGGAGGGACACGGCAGGAAGGCTTGGCGGAACAAAGCTGCTTAACTCATGACAGCACAGAAGCTGTCAAGAACAGAGGAAAACCACTAGAGGGAAGGGGAGAGACATCAGCATGGCACCCAAGGCTGGTCCTCCTCGACCCACTCTGATACGCCCAGAGAAGCTAATCACGTTGACAGTTCAGCCTTACTGTCACAGGGAAAATCTGAGTTGGATCGTGACACCCCTCACCCACTCCATCTGAATGCCTGGGCACAACTAAGGAAGTCAGGTGGCCAAGACTTGAATCTTGTCTGTCTGTCCAGGGACGCATACCCTAGGCAGAGCATAGTCCTGTCCCCACTGTGCTGCACTACAATTCATGAGTTGGCTTCATAAGTGCATTTGTGACATTTGTAACAAGCTCCAGTTAAGGCCGTGACCCTGAATACCAGATGAGTGTGTCAGCTGCCAGGCATCACTGTGTGCCTCATGCAGATATGTCATCCACTCCACACTGTGTAGCTTGGGTGCCATCCTCTAGAGAACTGCCCTGGTTTCAAAGAAGCCCGTACCCCGGGAAGAAAGAGATCTCGCATTGCGAGAGCAGTGAGACCCTGTACCCTAACCGAAATGCCCTCTGACCCATGCTTCTCTCCTGGTGACCTGAGACCTTCCGATGAGTCAGCTGGCTCAGCATTGCTGTCTGTAGGTGGACCTGGTCCTGTCCTCTCAGACCTGACAGGCGCCCTGGGGCTTCCGCGCCAGTGCCTGTGTTTTCCAGATGAGAAGAGAGAACGGCTGAGGGAAATAGCGGGCTCCATGGGGCATAGTGTGTGGGGACCGAACTCCTGCCCCATTCTGAGAGGAGAGGGCAGAGGCCCGGACAGGCCCGAGTGGCCGCGTTGGTGTAGAGGCCATGGGTGGCCACAAGACCCGAGTCAGGTCAAATCACAGAAAACACACACAATTCTTCACGTGGAAGGGAAAAAACCACTCTAACCACCCGTTATTTCAGGAAGTGATATTTTGGGACTGATTTGACTGCCCCTCCAGAAATGTGACAGCAAGTGAGTCACAGGATGCTGGGGCCAGCTTCCTCTTTCGCTGTGCTCCTGAGGGTACTCTCGCGGGGGCAATTTCAGTGCCAGCCAGCTAGTGACACTAGCTGCATGGGGTGGTGCCTCTGTGGCCTCAGCTTCCAGGTCACCCCTTTCCCTCCAGAGGTGCTGAGGGGGAGCAGTGTCCCCTTGCCTAGACCCCAGGTGAGCTCTGTCATTCAGTCCACCCCTCCCATATCCACCACCAGTTCCAGCTTCCGCCAAGGAACCACCACAAGTCCATGAGCTTGACTCGAATCTTGACTTAAGACAGCCCTAAGAGGGGCCGGGGAGGTAGCTCAGTGGTTCTGGCGCCTGTCTTCCAAGCGCAGGGACCCAGGTTCGATCCCCGGTCACCACATACCATACTGGGCGTGGAGACTCACCCCAGCAGCAACCAGTACCACATACCACAGTGCTGGGCATGGTGGCTCACGCCTGTAATCCCAGCACTCGGGAGGCAGAGGCAGGAGGATTGCTGTGATGTGAGTTTGAGGTTGAGCTCAGGGCCAGCCTGAACCACAAAGCGAGACCCTGTCTCAATTTAAAAAAAAAAAAAAAGGCAGTTCTATGGCCCTGGAGACACAGAGGGCCAAGTGGTGTCATATTTTCTTGGGAACAGAGGAGAGTGAAGATGGCAGAGCTGGAGCCAGAGCTGCTACCCACCACTGTCTCTCTCATTGTCACTCCAGTCCCCAAATCCCTGTTGGCCACAGGGGGCAGCAGAGAGGCAACAACATTTGTGAATGCGGAGCTCAGGGCCAGAGAGCGAGACAGGCCAGGCAGTCCCCTGAGGGACCAGGCGAGGTTTGCCAGCCAGGTGCCTGAGAGGGTGGGGTGGCTGGAATTCCTCAGCACACACACAGCCTGGTCCACTAATGGGATTTAGTGACATAAATACCCCTCCCTGCTGTGAGGGACGTGCAGGACTTCTTCTCGACCTCACGCCCCCGGATGTAGCTCTTGACCGCGTTTTACGTGTGAGGAAGCCAAAGGTCTGAGAAGACCATGACTGGCCCACATTCCCAGAGCCCAGACAGGCCGAGGCTTTGAACTCAAGTTTTCTGGGCTCCAACCCTGAAGTATTCTTGTGATGATTCTTTTGCGAATCACTTAGGACACTTTGCACCCTGGGGTGACCACATGGGTGAGTGGGCAGGGACAGGAGTGTCGGCCACCTCTGCCATGTCTTCATGTTTTATACAGCTCCTGTGCACAGGAAAGGAAAGTGAAGTCAGGTGTCATGGTTGCCAGGTGCAGTGTGGTCAGACCAGGCGTGTGCCACCCAGGCCCTCCTCCTCCTGCCCCAGGGTGCCGAGGGAGGCCACACACAGTTGACTGGTAACTACTAGGACCAGAGACTTGTTTAAACAAGCAGATGTTGTAGTGATTTGACTTTATTACTGGCCGGTGTAAAGTATTCGGAGACTAAATATTGCACATTGGGGGACCAGGGACTGTGTCTTCCCAGAGGTGATGGAAGCCTGGCTCATGCCTGTGTCCCCTCCCCTTCTTGCTACTTTAATTCTAAATTAAAATTTAAAAATTAAAATGTCATTGTAATTGGGGATTGAACTGAGGCCTCACGTGTGCTGGACAAGCACTCTACCACTGAGCTCCGTCCCCGCCCCTTTGTCCGTGCCTTAGGGCTCTCGGGAGTGAGGCCTGCTGCTCCGCTGCCTCCCAAAGGCCAGTGTGCAGGAAGCCATGAGCCTGTATTTTACAGAGTGGTAAATAAGCACTAGGCATCATGCTGTATGGTTTAAATTCTTGGTCTCCAAGATAGCCCTTAAGGAAGGAAGATTGCTCACATTGGTGGAAACCATTGCGACACTGAAGACAGCAAAGCTACCACGCGATGAACAGTGTGTCTAGGACAGAGCGCCAGGTTCTGATGTGAGACTGTCTGGGATAGCACCCTGTGTCCCATGACATAATAGAAACCAAGAAAGCTTCAGTCAGATGGCAGAGGCTGAGGAGAACATTTGCATCTGCACTGGGATGAGAATCCCATCGCCTGGCACTCGTACTGGTGCACCCTCAACTATAAGTGCTGCCCTTTCTGGGCATGAGGCACAGGAGTGTGTCCTGGTCTCACCTCCCCTTTCTGTCCCACCTCCACTGCTTTCTCACCTAGACCCTGCCTGCTGAGCTGTGCCAGGCTGTGGCCACGGAAGTGGTGTTTGCCAGACAGGTCTCTGGCCGCAGGCGCCCTCCAGTGTAAGGTGCAGTTGGGCACACAGTGGCTCTTCCCCTGACAGTGGGTATCATGAGCTGAGGACAGCAGAGGTCCATATGGCACTGCACACCTCTCTACCTGACCTGAGCTCAGCTTAGCAACAGCCAGAGAAGAGACCACAGTTCAGAGTATGTTCTATGGAACGTGTACTACTTTGGAAGTCAAAACCTGCCTCCTGGTGAAAAAATGGGCAGTGTGAGTGACTGTGTAACTCTGCTTGCTGCAAAAGATGCATCACTCTGGTCACTACTGTCCCACAAACTCCCCAGAGCAAGCGGCCTCAGAAGCCCATCCAAACCTCCCGCTCCCCTTCACGGCCCCCTTTGCTTATGTAATTATGTTCAGATTAATGACTTTCTCCAGCAACTATAGTTGCTGTTTCCCTCCCATAGAAACATAAAGTTATAAAAATGAGTGTAAACTTCTATTTGATGCTTTCAAGTTAATTTAAATCCCTTAAAGTCTCCAGCAAGAAAACAGATTTTGCTCCTTCTGCAGTGTGGTCAGTGGTCTGTCAGAAGACCCCTGCCAGTGATTACACTCATTTTCATGTTGCCATAAATGGCTGGTCCATCAGTTGAGTTATCCACAGATTCTCCTGGTTGATGCGGATTTTGGTTTGAAGTCCTAAAATGTTAATTTGCCGGTTGAAGGCATATTTTTGTTGTTGGCACAGGGTAGAGGGACTGACATTTGGAATTCCTTACTCTGCCATTTCATGTCTCATCTGTCTATTTTAAAGTATGGATCCTGAACATCCTACTCTGCATTTTTAGTTTGGGAAATTGTTTTGTTTGTTGTTTATAGAGCGGCTTGGGAAATGCGTGGTCCATGATATCACTGCAATTAGGCTTCATAAGAATCAACCAGCCCACGCCAGCTGGCAGTGACCATCTACTCTCGTTAGTTCCAGAACCTCTCCCCTTGGCCGTGCCCACTGACCACCGTCCCCTGCTCCCTCTCCGACCTCTTCATGAGCCCCGCACAGAGTGACCCTCACTCACTGTCTGGCTCCTCCCACCTACCTGCCGGCCATGTTAGCTGTCTTTAGAGGCCCTCTCCCCTCCCGGCTGTCCCTGGGTGTTAAAGGTTCTGAGTTTGGTCCTGGCTTTTCTTTTTCTTTTCCTTTCTATATCCTTCTTTTTTTTTTTTCTTTTTCTTTTTTTTTTTTTAGGTTTTTTTTTGAGACAGGGTCTCGCTTTGTGGTTCAGGCTGGCCCTGAGCTCAGCCTCCAACTCACATTACAATCCTCCTGCCTCTGCCTCCCGAGTGCTGGGATGACAGGCGTGAGCCACCACGCCCGGCATTGTGGTATGTGGTACTGGTTGCTGCTGGGTGTGGGTCTCCACACCCAGTATTGTTATGTGGTTACCGGGGAATCAAACCCGGGTCCTTGCGCTTGCGAGACAGGCGCCGGAACCACTGAGCTAACTCCCCGGCCCCCTCTATATCCTTCTTAATGGTCTGTCAAAAGTTTTTGAATGATACGAACTTACATCCAGCTCTCTCCTCAACATCCCCACCTGGGTGTCCCATGGAGGGCAGGACCAGGCCGGGAGGGTGACTAACCGAGAACTGTTCTGTCCTGAGGACTAGCAAGAGAGGGCACCTAAGTTTGGTTTAAGTGGCCTTTCTTTGGGTTCCATTAATGTCCAAGAAACAAAGAAAAGCCACTGAGGCAGTGAGCACGGAAAGTCCTTGCAGAGGTGGCTGAGTGTAAGGAGCTGGAGCTAGGTCAAAGAAGTCACTGTCCCCCCAGGAGATGGCGATGTCCTTGGGCATCCATTTTGTGAGTAGTGTGGTGAGTGTTGAGGGTCATGGAACTTGACAGATAGCTGCTCATCACTGCCTGCAGGAAAATAGCTTCAGTCCCATGATGGTGGTGACATCACCACCGATGACGAGGATAAACTGTCCCCTCAACAAGCCCCACTGTGATGGAGGGTACTAGGAGCAGAGCCACTGGAGACAGGGTGGGCACACATGGTCTCTGCTGGCCATCAGTGGGCAGCAAGGCATGAATGGGCTGCGGAACAGCTATGATGAAAGTTAAAAGAAGGGGGGAGAGTGTATCAGTCAGAGGGAGGGTCTCACCCAGCCGAGGCCTGGGGAGCTGAGGTCACCATGACACGCCAGGTCGGAAAGGTCGGGCCGGGTCTGGAAGGAAGGTGTGCAGCGATCAGGCCAAGGGAAGAACTGAGAGACAGGAAGAAATGACTTCAGCCCGAGAAGGGGAAATGGCAGAGAGCGCCCTGTGCAAATCCAGAAAGGGGAGGAAGTGAAAGCGAAGAGAAATGTGAGAACGTGGAGCTCAGTTCGAATCCTGGGGTTGTGAGTCATAGAAAGGCAGCCCTAACCCCAAGTAAGTGCAGGAACTGACTGGAACTGACAACACCCAGGGGCTGGAGAGCCAGGGTTAGGGACAGGAATGACTGTAGCTGCAGAAGAGTCACCTTCCAGGGGACACCGTTTGGGCAGGATGCCTCCCCATGATGCTAGGAACTGTGTGATGGCAGGATAGTGTCTGTCCCCACTGAGAAGTCCTCTCCAGATTCAAAGCCCAGGCAGGGGCCATGTGGTTGGCCAAGCCTCGGCCACGTGGCCTGCCCGCCCCCTGGGGACAGAGCAGATGGGTTCCTTATGACCTCGCAGAGGAGATGGGCACTGCTGCAATCAGGGAGAGAATGGGAACTGTGCAGACAAAACCAAATCCTCCCCCATGACGAGGAGGTCTGGAGAGCAGGAGACGACTGAGTCCATAGCCTTGGAGAAAGGAACCAGGGAGTGCTGCGTATGCAAAAGGAGGGGGGCTGGGGGCTCAAGAGGTACCACGCCGATCTTGAAGCACAAGGACGCAAGTTCAATCCCCATGACTGCAAAAACAAAGCAAAACAAAAAATACTTCATGATATCCATGTAGATATGCACGAGGAGGAAGGTTGAGGAGGAAGGGGGCAGAGGTGCCCAGGGCGAGCAGTGCCACTCACCCAGAGAGATGTGGCTAGGAATGTGACTGCCTCAGAAGAAGTGTGACGACTGACATGGCGTGGCCCTGGGGACATTCCCATTCTCCATCTGCTCCATCCCAGCCTTTCCACAGCAACAGCTGTTTTCACCAAGGAGAAGCCTCAGTTCTCAACAATGCAAAACTGACCAGAATGGTGATGCATCAGCTCCTAAGATCTGACTCTTCGCCAGCATTTCTGGGAGAGGAAGTCACTGAAGACCCACTTCCTTGCTGGAGCCTGATAAGGGCAGGGGTGGCCAGCGGTGCCTGCGCAGGGGAGCTAGCAGAGCCCACCCCCTTCTCCCCCACACTGCTTAAGGGACAGGTGACAGCTCCCAGCATCCTGAGCCTCAGTCCCTGCGGCCTTGGGCATGGGGTCGAGGGAGATAGAAAGATGACTAGCCATGCTTTGGTCCTAGCCACTCTGTGTGGCTTCAGCCCTCTCCTGCATGGAACTCCCAGGTGGTCTTTGGAAGAAAACTCCAGTTCTCAGCCTGGTATTAGCTCTTGGTGTAGATACTACCAGCATGGCCGATTCTAACCACCAGCGTGGTGTCACCGGATGTAGAACGGGGAAGAGACCCCTACCAGCTGCATATACAGTGTTCTCCAAAGGGCCGGATACTGAGGTAGAGTTGGAGTAGTAAGCTGAGTAGTAGTGAGTTGAGTAGTGAGTTGGATGTGTTTGAAATACAATTTATTGAACTATAAATTGATATAACTTAACTTCTAGTGACACCTTTCTTAAATGTCAAGCTGGCAAATTCTTGAAAACAAAGATCAAGCCTCTTGCCCGAGGGTGCCAGCCACCCCTGGAATAGACAGGAAGACAGGAGAGCAGCTGGGAGCTGCCCGACCCTTGGGGACGTGCTCGGGAGTGGAGACAGCAGAGGACGCTGGTGGTGGGGAGGTGCTGCGGTAGGGAAACCCTGTCCCAGCTCTGCGCTAGACAGGCTAGCTCTGGTCCTCTGGCAGCCTCTGGAACAGGGAAGATGGGCCAGCCCCCTCCCCCCCAAAGCTCGCACCCGGACTTTCTTTGCCTGTGAAGCCCGTATAGCCTTGTTGCGCCCTCTATGGGACACTTTTGAGCAGTACATGGTCTATACAAAGGCGCTGTGGTTCCTCATGGAATGAAGTTGTCTCCCTTTGGGGCTCAGAGGCCATGCCCCTCCTCTCTTCCTGATGCCCCTCTTCAGGAGAACCTGCCTTGGGGTGGCAGCAGGCAAAGGTTCCCTCCAATGGACCTGGGCCCGGTGACGTGTGGCTGTCTTCTGAAGCAGTATTCTCACCCCTGGCTGGGTCTCCAGAGGAGCTTTTCAACCCCCCAGGGCCACCATCATGCTGGGCAGAGCTGCAAGTTGAGACGCAGGCCCTGGTTATTGGTGCTCCCTTGTGTGGAGAGGCCCTCTTAATTTTGTTTTGATTTGTTGTGTTTTGTGACCCGCCTGCCTCAGCCTCCCAGAGTGCTAGGATGACAGGTACGCATGATCGCACCTGGAGAGAGCCACTGTGAAGGACACCTGGCTGCAGGCCAGCCATGGATGAGCAGCCCTGGGCAATGCCCAGGGATTCCAGGGAAGAGAGCAGGGAGGGCGGACCCAGGGCACAGCTGGGAGGGGTGTGCAGGGAGACTGAGGGGAGGGCCCGGCTCTCAGCCTCCGCCCCAAGAGACCGCTGCCCGCCTCTGTCCTCTGCCTAAGCCACTGAGAAGCCAGACAAGGGCTTTCCCTTCAGTTCATTTCTCCAGGAAGTCGCCGCTGCCCACTCACGTCTGAGCCTTGCTCTGTCCCTCCTTCCGCAGCTCCCGCGTCCCTTGCAGATGGACCCTGGAACCCTCGGGGAGGGTGGGTGCAGGGTCTGAGGGTAGCAAGGAAGGAGGAGCTGCTGTGGCTCGCCCCGGGTCCTCTTCCCTGGCTCCAGCCCTCTGACAGCTTGACTGCTGGGTGTAAGCCCAGAGCCTGTGGTCCGGTCCATTCCAAACTCTGGTCCCCTGAAGAGCAGGGGGTTGAGAGTGGTGACCTAATGTCACCGGGGGAAACAGCTGCACAGGAAAAGGGCCCGGAGGTGGTTTCTCAACCAAAACAAGGGTGAGCGGCCGCGCTCCCGTCCTGCTGGGGACTTGGAGCACCAGCCAGCCTGCATTACTCACCCAGGCTTCCTGATTGCTCAAGACGTTGTCACAGGCCACAGGGCTCGCCCTGTGACCCCAGTGTCAGCATTAGGTGTTCCGGCTCTGCATAGCGTCGGTCCCAGCCTGAGCCTGGGGACCTGGCCCCCAGGGAAGGGTCCCGCGCCTGTACGCTGCTTGGAACGTTCATCTTTGGCCCAATGAATGTTCTGAGACGCACTGTTCCTGCCCTGCCCCAGTACCCAGGAGATGCACGGCCAGCGTCCCCATTAGTCCTCTGCCTCCGCCTGGCCCCTCGGATCTGGACCTCTGGAGACCAACAGCGCCTTGTAAAAAGCTCCTATATTGCAACGCTGCTGGCGCCAAGAGACTGGACTTGCAGGGGTCTCGGCCTTTCACACCAAAAGCGAGCTCCAAACAAGCCTGGGCAGCCAGCCAGTCCTGTGCACTTCCAGCACTCCCTCCGTGGCTGCCCACAGGCTGGCGCACACCAGGATGGACGCTCCGGGCGTCGACCATGGCGACCCCTGGAGCCCGCCCACTAGTGGGAAAGACCCCGGGTCTGGCTGGCTCCGCCCACCCCGCCCTGGCTGAGACCGCATGGTACCGCCCACATGGCCACGCCCACCTCGCCCTCTCCCCTCCAGACTGTCCTCGCTCCTGGGCTCCCCGCCCCAGCCCCGCCCCCTCTGCGCCCCGCCCCAGTGGACAGCGCCGCTCACCCAGGAGGCGCCCGGCCTGCGCCAGGCCGCCCCGCCCTGGTGGGGTGATTGATCACCAAAGATCCCGTAGCTTTAATGGTCCTTTTGGATGAGAATTAATTCTGGATGAATAAATAATTCATCGAGATTTACGTAGTCCAAGGCAAGCCGTCAGTCCGTAGCCAGGAGAGGGAGCCAAGGGGCCACGAGGGCGACGCCGGCGGCCGGGGGACGGCTAGCGGGGCGTGAAACGCCCGGCGGTCGACAGCGCGAGAAGAGACGTGGATGACGGGCTCAGTCCCGCGCGCCCGGCCCCGCGGCTGCAGGAGCATGCTGAGCCCGAAGATCAGGCAGGCCCGCAGGGGTGAGTCCAGCTTCCCGTTCGGCTTGCCGCGCCGGGGCCACAGCTGCCCGCGGGGAGCACCGGTGAGGGATGTGCGACGCCTGGGCTGCGTGGAGCCCAGACTTTCGTGGCCAGCGAGGGGCTGGTGACGTCCTCCGACATCCCGCGTGGTCCGGCGTCCCTCTGTTGCTCTAGGTGATCCAGGGAAGACTTTTGGGAAACTTTGCTTCTTTACTGAAAAGGAAATGCCCAGGATTCGCCCACAACAGAGACGGGCGGCTCTTCCCCAGGAGGGGGTGCCTTGGCTCCTCCAGACCGAGGCTTCAGGGCTCCCTCTGCAGCCGGCGAGTTTGGTCAGGAGCCTGGGACAGCAAGGGCTGGCAGCTTTTGCCCCAGAAGAACGCCAAGAAAACTGTAGCGGAGCCTGGAGCAGGGATAGGTGGGCACCAGTTCAGGGACCGGGGAGAGCTAGGTTCAGAGTTTCTGGGGACTGGCACGTGCAGAGGCTGGACACCACATCTCTCTGGACAGCAGCTTCCTGGCTAGGGCAAGTTCAGAGGAAAGCATGTCTTTTTAGGAAATAGGGTGGTCAGTGTTCTAGACGACCTCCCTGCGAGCAACGACCACAAAGATGGGCCTTTGGAGCCCGTGGGGCATCAGGGGCAGGGGTGTTTGGAAACCGCCTCGCCTAGGTTTGTGGCCGGGCGTGTCTGCTCAGAGCCACTGCCAGCACCTGTGTGACTTGCCAGGCTGGGACCGCCTTCCTGCCCGCTCAACGGTTGTCAGCACCGTGGTGTGTTACACTGGGACAAGGCTGTCACCCGCCATTCAGTGGCAGAGAGGGGCCTTGCCTGGGCTATGCCTGGGCCTCGGTGATGACCACTGGCCCACATGAGCTATTGACATGATAAAAATTCACTCTAGACTTGATGACTGGGTACAAAAATGTGTAGTATAAAAATCTCCTTCATAACTGTTTTATATTGATTACATGCTGAATGACAGTTTAGATAGATTGGGCAAAATATTAAATTTAATTTCACCCTTTTATCCTTTTACTGGCTTTTAATGTAGCTACTAAAAATGTTTACAATTTGAGGCTCTTATTACACATTATATTTTTTGCTGGACAGTGCTAGTCTAGAAAGTGACCAGTACTTCAAAGAAGACATCATAAATATCTACAGTGTTTTCAAGTCCAAGGTTCCAAACCAGAAGTGATTTCCTTGGTGGTAGTTGTGGAGGCATTTGGCAATGTGTATAGGTGCTTTTGGCTTTTCCCACTGAGGGTGCTACTGGCATTTGTGGACAGGGACAAGGCCCCTGCTGAACATGTCACAGTGTGAAGGCAGCCCCACCTGCTCCTAATGTCCTTAGCGCCTAGTGCCAAGAGAAAAACTCTCCTGCATGACAGTAGCTGGCTGGCTGTGTGACAAGAAGAAGTTTATGAGGTTGCTTTCCAGGCATTAATAAAATAACCTCTTGCCCACAGAAATGTCTGATGCTAAGCCACAGGCAAGGGCAACCTAAGAGCACATGTTACAAATGCAGCTGTCAGCACAGGGCATCGGGAGGTGTCCAGGGGAACGGAGTGGCTCCTGAGCTTCAGGCTGGGTGATGCTATGGCTGCAGAGGTGGGGAGCAGCATAGGCAGGCGCAGGCGGACAGAGGATGTGGAGGATCTAGGGGAGGGGCTCGCAGGAAGAGGCTATGTGTAACCAGCCTAGGTCTGTGACTTCATAAGGAAGTGTGACTTCATAACTGGCTACCCTGGGGACATTTCAGGAGAAACAGGGACCAAGACAAGTTGGCTCTGGTAGAAAGAAGAAATTTCAGAATTCGTTTCCATAATGAGGCAGGCCACATGCTAGCAACACGACCAGCAAGGAACAGTACGCAATCCAGTCTGGTTGGGAGCGTCACAGACCATGTGTGGTGTGGACTCATCTTCGTGCCGCTGTGTGTGCTGTGTGGGAAAGGTAGGGTGCTTTCTAGGACCAACAGCCAAACCAGGCCTGGCCTGTGGGCTCAGGAGCCTCTGGGGTCCAGCATGGAGGCACCTCTCCTGGCCCTTGATACCAAGGCTTCCCAGGAATCTCTCTCTCCCCAGGCACACCAGCCATACTGTCCTGGCTGGTCCCCACTCAGGAGAGCCCTGAGTGGTGGGGAGAGGCCACATCTCCCTGAAAGACATCCCTGCCTCCCCTGAGAGTGGGCAGATGTCAGGACTGAGACTCTCCTAGGGAAAACCTGAGCTCCTTATATGACACAGCCACTTGCACATGATGCTGTGGTGCTACACCCTGTTGCTGTAACAGAGCCCCTGATGTTATTTGCAAAGCTGAGAGGTGCGTTTGTCTCCTGGCTTTGGGATCCCAGGAGCATGGTGCCAGCATTTTCAGATTCTGGTGCGAGTGGGAGAGGTATGTGGCGTCCGGAGAGAGTGTGTGTGACCAAGCACAGGCGTGGGCTCGCTTCCTGACCCTGCTTGCCATGTCCAGCCCGCTCTCTGGGGATGTAGCTCCAGCCCTGCCGAGAGGGGACCTGGAGACTCATGGCCTCCAACAGGCCACGCCTCTTCTCAGCACAGGCACGTGCAGTTGCAATCAGAGCTTTGCCAGGGACAGATCCTGTCCAGACCACAGCTGGTCAGCTGTCCTGCTTGGGCTGAATGCCCAGGGTTCGGATGAGTCTGATGTCAACACACACAAGTGTGTGTGCACACACGCACCCGGCCCGTGACTCAGAACATCAGGGAGGTGCCCAGCCCCACTTCAACTGGCTTCACACAAGTCCGTAACACAAACGTGTATTTGTTTAGTTTTCAGAGCACTGTGTAATTTCCACTGCATTCAGGAAATCAGTTCACACAGCACATGAGTCCAGAGTTCACACCAGCTCAGGCTTTAGTGCCCAAGAGCCAGCCAGCATGGCCTGGCGACCCTGCCCTGCTCAGACCCACAGGGCTCCTTGCGGAGCTGTTTGCCTGCGGTGTCCCCCAGGCTTGTCCTCAGCTGAACCTTATTCCTGCCACTGCCACAGTCCCAGGGTGGGAACAGAAGAGGCAGCTCACGCTGTTCCCGCCAGTACTCCCAGAAGAAAAATCAGATGCATCGATTAAACCTTTGTCAAACAATTACATGTACAGTGGAGCAAGTCACAAGTCTCTGGTGTCCACACTGCGAGAGTTGCTATTTCTCTCCCAGACAGGAAAGGCCAACCTAATCCTGGGAGTGACTGGGAGATTTGCCGGGTAGGTCTGGTCCAGACCCCGGGCTGCTGCCCCCACCTCGACTTCCACCTGTGGTCCTCACCGCGCTTGCCCTTTAGTCTCTGAAGCTCCTGGTTCCTCACAGTGTTAGGACCGAGCTCTCCCAAGGGGCAGGCCGGTTGGGGGCTGTTCCCATGTCCCCAGGCTACACACGGAGCCCCCAGTTCTTGACCTACGGCTGGCTCCCTCTGTAGTGTCCTTGGTCTCAAGGCTTGTTTCTTACAGGTGTGATTTCTTCCTCAGTTCTGGTGGAGGCTTGCTCAGGGCCAGCTCCCATCTTTTCCCATGCAAACTCAATCACACACACCTCCCGCACAGCTAGGAACCTTCAGCACTTCCCCTGCTCTCTGGGTTAAAAGCTAAGATTTGCTGTGACCCTTGGGCCTGACTCGCAGCACAGCCCCTCTGGAACCCGCCTCTCCTCTCCTCCCCTCTCCTCTTCTCCCCAGCCCCGCCACACTGGTCTCCCTTGATCTCCTTCCTTGGAGTATTGTCAGCCTCCCGCCGCAGGGCTGTGGCACACCCCACTCCTGAGTTTCTTCTGGAGTTCAGACGTGTGTGCTCTGTAACCCCACTTCCCCAGCAGCCCTGGGCTGAGAGTCGCAGCCAGGCCGGTGTCCGGTGGACCTACTCCCAGCCAGGTCCCCTGCTCTGGGCTCTTCTTTCCTTTTCACTCAAATTGTAGATGTACACTTCTGATGGTGTTTTTTAAAAATATCTGTCACCTACACTGAAGTAATGGCTTGAATGTTAAGTGTTTCCCAAAGACCCCAGTACTGAAGACTCTGATCTGAGTTCACAGTGGTTAGGAGGCCTGTTAGGAGCAAGGAGGTGGGGCTTAGCTGGAAGAAGGACGTCACTGGGGGATGGCTGGAGGACACATCTCTTCAGTGTTTTCCTCCTCTCTGTTTGCTGGCGGCGACGAGACGAGCAGCTTCCTTCTGCCTTGAGCTTTCTGCCATGGAGCCAGCTAGTCATCGCCTGAACCTCTGAGAATTGTGTATGTCAGGTATTTTGTCCCATCAAAGGAAGGGTGACTAGTACAAGTGGACTGTGAACTTCATAAGGGCTGGGACAATTTCTGGTTTTAATACCCTTAAATCCAGATACCTAGTGGACACTTGACACATATTTTCAAAATGGAAGAATGGATGGACAGCGGATGGATGGATGGATGGACAGGTGGATGGATGGGTGGGTGGATGGAAGAATGGATGGTTAAAAATCAGGAAAAGCACTAGCCTAGGGAGGCTGTTCTAACTTGTCCAGATCCTTAGAAAATTCACACCTCCTTTGACAAATTCGTATGTTGCAAATATTTCCCCAGTCTGTGGCTCGCCCTCTACTTCTGCGTGGGTGTTCTGGGGGCAGGCTGATGGGCCCAGCTGTGGCAGCCCTGGCCACAGTGTCACTGTCTGGGAGTTCAAGGATTGTGGAGGCTGGGCCAGTGCTGAGTGGAGAGAGCTCTGAGTGGGGCAGAGTGCTTTCAGTGGGCTGCTTGTGATTTTCCCACCAGGGAAGAAACCAAC
Organism: Petromus typicus; assembly: GCA_004026965.1. Classification (NCBI taxonomy): domain Eukaryota; kingdom Metazoa; phylum Chordata; class Mammalia; order Rodentia; family Petromuridae; genus Petromus; species Petromus typicus. The sequence goes on along the minus strand of PVIR01000731.1, from coordinate 130,189 downwards.
CTTTGCTGTGGGCAAGCGTTTTCACTGTATTTCCGTAGTTCTGTGGCTACACTGAGAGAAGTTGTGGACCTTGGGGTGATGCAGTGCAATATTATAAGATGATGCCGATGATCTCTAAAGAAGACCACAGGCTCGAACCTACGCCGGGTGGTCCTAGGTGAGGGATGAGCGGGTATCCCAGCCTCGCACCTGACTGTGCACTGTCAGGAACTATATAACACCACACACTGCTAGGCGGTAAGACATGGGGCCTAGTTGGTAGAAGTAAGCACACTGATAAGAAATAATTCTAACTTTTTCACTTTGCAAACTTTTCCATTTTCTTAACTCTTTGTCTCTTTCATTATAGCACTTAGTTTAAAATATAAATGCATTCTACAGGTGTATAAAAATATTATCTTTACATCCTTATCTTGTAACATTTTTCTATTTTTAATTTTATTTTTACTCTGAGATTTTTGTTGCAAAGTAAGACACAACATGCCGTTAAGCCTGGGCTTGTGTAGGGTCAGGTCATCACCCTTGCCCTCCTCCACCTCCACAGCCTCCCACCGGAAGGTCCCAGGGGCAATGATACCACAGAGATGTCACCTCCCTGATATTAGTAGTTTCTCCAGGAGTCCCTCCTGAGGGGCCTACAGGAGGCTGATTTACAGTTAAGACTCCTTTTTAAATAAATAGATGGAAAGCACTGTAAAATAATGATTAAAAGTATATTCTGCTAAATGCATAGATCAGTGATAGTCATTTGCTCTTATCAAGTATGTCGTCCTGTGCCCTTACACAACAGCAGCAGAACAGGTTTTACTGGGGACTCCTGAAATGCTACTGGAAATTTCTACAGGAAGCTCCAGTCTCCTGCCCAGTGTACAATGAAGGGCTGAGGAAAAAAATGAAAGCCAGAACTAAGAGAGACAGAAAGCAGGTGCCAGGATAACCAAAGTCATGCAACCAACAAGGGCACTGGTCAGTCCAAGTGACTGATTTTTATTGGTAATTAGTTGGGGGTAAAGGTAAGCTGTGTGCAAGGATATACAGTCATGCAGTTTCCATGCAAACTAATGTAAGAAGACCGAGACAAAGCATTCTTGAATTAGGAACAAAATAAACAAAATATATAGTCATAATTAGAACATTGTCCCTTTAGTTAAGAAGGTTTTGATTGTAGGAACAGAATTTGGGCACAAGTCACTCTGACCTCAGCATGTAGGCTTTGGCTGGATTCACTTAAAAAACAGATCAACTGTGGGTTAACTCTTTACAGCCTGCACTATGTACAGCCTACTTTAGGCATAATAATCAATATTGTGGCCATCTTCCATGTGTGTTTGTACCAATATCAGCCAAAGCAGGTGAGCAAAGTGCTGTACCATGGTCACATAATGGTTAGGACATCACTTAGTGATAGAATTCTTCAGTTTTGTTGAAATCTTGTGAGTCCACTGTCCCTACCAACCCAAATATCATCATGCTGGACATGACTGTAAGATGTGGCTGCATCTGAGTAGAGTCAGAAGCAAAGAGCCCATGGCTTATAGGATGTCAGAGGGGGGGTTGAAGAAGCAGAGCCAAGAGGCCCCGTGCTTCATCAAGCCAATGGGATGGCTCAGCACTCTCTGGTTGTTCTTTGAGGTTCACAGCCCCTCTGATCACCCTACTATGATTGGTGTGGCTTTGGCATAAAGATTCTCAATTTGGGGAGTTTTGTGTGACAGAGTCCTCAAAACACCTGGCAAATTGATTTTTAAATATTGTTTATTGTAGGGTTTTCATTGTTTATTTCTAAAAGTTTTAATTTGCTTTTATTAAGGCATCATTTACATAGAGTCTCCCTTTATTTGTGGTTTTAGTTTTTGTTTTTTACTTTGAGACAGGGTCTCATTTTTATAGTTCAGGCTGGCCCTGAGCTCACTATGTAACCCAGGCTAGTCTTGAACTCATAGCAATCTTCCTGCCACTGGCTTCCAAGTGCTGGGATTACAGGCATGAGCCACCATGCCTGGCCCTATGGTATGTGGCACTGGGGATCAAAGTTGGGACCTTGCACTTGCCAGGCAGACACCAGAATCACTGAGCTAAATCCCTGGCCCTTTATTTGTGGTTTTGGTTACTCACTGTCAACTATGGTTGAAAAATATTAAATGAAAAAATTTCAGAAATTTAGTATTCATAGGTCTTAAATTGTGTGCATTCTGAGCAGCATGATACAGTCTTGCAGCATCTCACTGTGTCCCACCCGGGGTGTGAACCACCCTGTGCCCAAGGGTGTCCCTGCCATGTCTGCTGCCAACCCATTATATACTCAACAGCCACCTTAGTTAGCAGAAAGCTGGTCATGGTGTCCTAGGGTCTGGTTTTAGATTAAACAACACTTATTTTTCTTAATAATGGCCCCCAAATACAAGGACAGTGGTGCTGACAGTCCAGATCTGCCAAAGAGAAGCTATGAAGGGTCAGGTGAAATGGTGAAAGCTCTTGACTTTATCATAGGTGTATTATAAGGATGGAAAAAACGCTTTTACAGGACTCAGGGGACAGATGGTTTCAGCCATCTTCAGGGGTCTTGGGAAACTCTCAGTCTTGGACATAGTAAAATGCACAAACCCTGGATGACTACAACATCTGGAGCATTCCCTTCTCTGCAGAAAGCTCCCTCCTGTGTCTTCCCATGACAGTGCTTGTCTGCTTTCCACCAGCGCCAAGTGGCTTGGCCTGTCTTAAATCCCACACGGGACTGTGGGTGCCACTGTTCACTCTCTTCCTGTTCACCTTATATATCCACGCTGGGTCCTTCCACTTCCTCCTCAAGGACGGGAGGAAAGTGACCCCTGCTTCAAGAATCCATGACTCATGTGCTGGTCCCCTGTTGGAACTTACATAGTGAAATGCTGCTACACTTCCCATGTAAGAACGCATGAGTAATATGTCGTTAGTTAACAAGAAACTCCTACTATAGCCAGGTATGATCCTGTAATCCCAGCACTCCAGAAGGCTGAGGCAAGAGAATCACAAGATCAAATACAGTCCGAGCAACCAAATAAGATCCTGTCTCAAAATTTCAAAAAATAAAATGCGGCTGGGATTGTAGCTCATGCACAGAACACCCCCCCCCCCACAGCAATCCAAAGAAATTGCTGCCACCTCACTTTTCAGATGAGAAGACCAAGTCATGGAGAGGTCAAAGAACTCAGCAACTGTCAGGAGGTGGGAGTGCTGGGCTCCAGGCCAGCACCGGAGCTGTGACATCTGTACACGCCAGGCACGGATCTGGGCAGAGAAAGCCTGGCGAGGCCGGGACACAAGCCTGAAGCCATGACGGTGGCCACAGTGCAGGAAGCAGCAGGTGCACAAGGTGCTCTGGCACAGACTAGGTTGCCCCACTCCCAGACAGGGCTTAAACAAGGAGTTGGGTGGGGTCACGGCTGCAGGGAGTAGCCCACAGCACGTGCTCCTGGGAGCCACAGTGTCCCCCTCTGCTGTCCTCCAGTTGCTAATGGGAAGCTGAGTCCTGTCCCCTTGAGAACAGCACTGTCCAGTACATCCTGGGTAGCGCTGCTAGACATTGGGCTAGGGGAGGCAGCTGGCGCATTGGCCTCAACTGTATCCCAGGATAGCGGGAGCAGACTGTTGGCAGGACAGACCTGATCTGGGTCAGATGTGGGCCAGAGGCCACTGTGACCCTCTGTGCCCGAGGTAGTCTGGTCCCTGCTGTGACTGCTAAGTCTTCAGCAGCCTCGGTGGTTCCTTGATAGGGCTGGAGGCTACATTGATCCACGCTAATGGCTTGTAAGCGGGCAGAAAGCAGTTTTTAACATATTGAATTGTATTGACTCACTGATTCCAGCTTTTGGTGAATGGCTGGCAGGCAGGTCAGAACTGGAGCTGAAATGGCCGACCTAGAGGGGTCCTGGCCCAAAGCTGGCACATAGGTTCAGATGAGGGAGAGACTTCAGGGTGCAGCCAGGCAGAAAGGACACAAGGTCAGCAGCTGCCCCCACACACCCCCCTGTGCTGCCCCCTGCCCGCCTGTAGTCCAGGTAGTGGGCCAGAACGGTATTTGCCCCTTGATGGGTGGGTGACAGCCGTGAGGCTAAGGGACTTTAGGGCACCAGATCCTGTGCTCCTCCTCTGAGCCCCCATGTTCTCTCACACCTGCCACTAAGCTGGCAGGAGTTGCAACCCGTCCTCCATTTCTGTACACGCCATTCCTGGTTTCTTGAAGCCACTCCTCTGAACACAGGCACAGAATCTGTGATCTGTCCCGGACGGTGCCTCTGTGCATAGAAAGGGTTAGGGTAGGAGAAGCTCTGGCGACCGATTTCCTCCAAAACAAGAAAATTGTTTACAGAGCTTCGGGATCTTGCATTTGATCCATCCTGTCTCGTGTTCCTTCCTTCATTCACAGGCATTAATGGAGAGGCGTCGGGCAGCATTCTCAGGATGCGAACACAAGATAAATCCCCTCCTGGCCCCATGAAGCTTGTAATCAGTGCTGCTCAGGAGGCCGTTCCCACCAGGGCCCAGGTAGGCGAGGAACGGAAGGCAATCACTCTGCTCTGAGAACCTCCCAGAAGGTTCCTATCACAGGACGCCCTTGAGCTTCCAGAGTAAGGCAGGCCAGCATGACGGCACAGGGAGAGAGACCGGTGCACACCGGGGCAGCCCGCACAGCCTCATGAAGAAAGGGCCAGCTTTGGAGAGACGGGCTGGGTCTAGGTGGAGTGAGAGTGAGGTGGAGGACTTGCTCGCTCCAATCCGGCCTTCTTGCCTGACCTTGGCTAGGCTCACCCTCTCCTCCCGGCCTTTGGCTCTTCATTCTGGGCCTCCCTGCTCCTGCAGCCCAGCCGCCCCTCCTCTGCCCCCGCCTCCTAGCTGCTGCCCCTGGTGCCCCTCTGCCTTTCTGAGAGAGATGCAGCCTTTCATCCATGCCCGGGCTCCCCCAAGACCAGATAAATGCATACAGGAAGCAGCTGCATCTGGGGTGTGCTGGCTCAGGAGTAAAGAGTGAGCATTAGGTGTCGCCAGCCTTCCCAACCTCTTGCCAAGGACCAGCCAGCTGAGCCCAGAGGCAGAGAAAGCTGATAAGAACAACTTTTGAGAATGAGAGCTTGCATATCGATTCTCTAAATCATTAAAATAATCATTATGAAAAGTTTCCATATTTTCTAGGCTAACTCATGGCTACTTTAAAAATTAATATTTTCATTGATGGGCAGATGGTAGATTGTGCTCCTTCCTATCAGTGGTCGTCCTGGAGCTGAGGAGGATACCTCTCTCAGGAGGCTGCTGGCCCGTGACACCCCTCAGGGGGAACTGGGGAACCTCAAGAACAGAGGGCCAAACTCAGCCGTGATGAATGCTAAGTAACAAGTCAAAGAGATTTTAAAACTAAAGAGCAGAGAGCGCTCAAGTGCCAGCGTGTCATGAATCACCAGCCACTGAGGCCGTATCCTCGGGATAGGTAGGACCCGGCAGGGCCCCTCGACCTTGGCTGCAAATCGCATTAACTTTATGAAGCCCTCATGACTGGCCCCTCCCAAGTGCCCCTTCCATTATTTCAGCCTCTCTTCTCAATCAATCTTTCAACTTCGTTCCTTATCCTTTAAATCAATTCAGCCCTGAGACCCATCTTGCTGTTTCCCCAGCCCACTTTAAAACCCCACTGACCTTTATAAATCAATTGCCTCCAGCTCTCTGGAAGGCTCTTCTCTGTGTTCTAGGCTGGGGCTGCAGATGGGCAAGCACCCTGCAGGGCTCCGGCCCCAGGGAGCCTGGCCCAAGGCAGCTGCTGCAGGCCTGGCTCCCGGAGCTTGGTCAGAAAGTCCTGAAAATGAGCAAGTGTGAGCAGACCTGGGATGAGGATTCCTGTGCAGTGGCTTAGTACAGTGGTGCCCACTGGGGACACCAGTGGGGACAGGAAGGCGCGCCTAAGCCAGGTACAAACCCCAGCCCAAGGAGGTCCAGCTTGTACCCCAGGGCAACTCTGCATGGCTAAGTTACAGCAGAGAGGACTAAACTCCCGAGCATGCCCAGTCTGCCCAGCAGGGTGTGTGTATGTGGGAGGCTCCAGTAGCCCAGGGTGATCTTTGAAGAGACCAGTCAGCCATCCTGAGACCCACCAGGGCGCTGAGTCTCAAGTAAAGCCCCCATGGAAGGGGTGGGGCCTAGAGACCTGCCGTATGATCCCCGAGCGTCCTTAAGCACTGTAACCACCAGGTGCTTCTGTCGCTGCTCCACAGGAGCGATCCCTTAGCAACCTGGAGCCCCTCAATAGGATGGAGGGGACCAGGGGCACCAGCAGGGCTCAGCTACAGAGGCATCGGTGTGCTCTTTTGCTGTCCCTTATTGTGGTCCCTGGCAGGCAGGTGGGCTAAGGCCAGGCTTCTGCTCCAGTGTGGCTGCTCCTCGAGTGCCATTAGGTGTCATAGCAGCAGCTCCCACCACTTGGGAGTGATGGGGAAGAGGCCCAGGTGTCTGTCTTGCTAATTGCTGTGGTCTGGAATGTGCCTGGTGCTTGTCACAGACAAAGACTCCTAAACATTTGCCAAATCAGTGGACCTTTCATTGTTATTTTAGATCTCCTAAGGGGAGCCAGCTCCCTTCCAAAAAGAGCTCTTCTACATCAAAGATTTCATTGTCATTTACAGAAATAAAATCCATCCCCTTTAGGAGTGCAGTGTTACAGCAGCAACCTCTCCTGGCCAGCACCTCTTCTGTTGTGGGTGGGCCATATTCTGGCCGGTCTTGCTGTACTAGGGACAGCAAACCTTTTAGAGCTTTCTGTGGAAACACATACTGGCTGTGGCACACAAGTCATAAGTGTGTGACCACTGCTCTGTACCACTACCTGTGTGTGCCTCCCAGAAACACATCGCGATGTCTTTGCATGAGTGCAGGTGTTCCTTTTCCCCTTTATATGGTTTTACATTGTCCTTTTCAGCAGGATATGTTTTCTGCTTCTGCGCTACAGTGTAAGCGGACCTGTCCTTTGTACTTGCACAACCCACATTCTCATACTGAACCAACTGCAGATGGAAAGTGTATTAAAAACTGTCGCAGCTGTACTGAACAGGCACAGACATTCTTCTTCCCATTATTTCCTAAGTAACGCAATGTAACAAAGACTTAGGTAGCATTTGCGATGAATTAGATATTGTGAGCAATCTAGAGACAGTGAGATGTGTGAGGGTTTGTATAGGTTGTACACAAACATTGTGCTCTTTTATGTAAGAGACTTGGGCATTCACGGATTATGGTACTCAGCAAGGGTCCTGGACAAACACAGTGTTGAAGCAGGAAAGGGGAAGCAGAAGCACCAGAGGTACATTGTCTTCAGAAAGTCCATGAGGACAGAGACATTGGGAAATGGCATTTGAGGACAGCAAAGGAGTGAGGATTAAGCCCAGGGTGATCACTGCTAATCCCCAGGGAGGGCATGGCAGGCACCGAGCCTAGGCCCTGTGGAGTGTCTCACAGCCAGGTGCGTGTGCAGACGTAGAGACGGGGTGTTCCTGCATCCCAGGTGCATGTGCAGCTGCGGAGACGAGACGTCTGCGCCCCAGGTGTATGTGCAGCTGCGGAGACGAGACGTCTGCGCCCCAGGTGCATGTGCAGCTGCTGAGACAAGGCACCCCTGCATCCCAGATGCATGTGCAGACGTGGAGATGGGGTGTCCCTGTGTCCCAGGTGTGTGTGATGAGCAGACCCCCTGTGGCTTTCTCTCATCCAGAAGGTCAGCCAGGACACTCATGGTTACTCTGCTTGGTGACACCCTGTGATACCATGGTCACTGCCCAGCTGGGGAGGGGAAGATTTACTCTCAATACCATAACTACTTTGAGGAAGTCAGTGGGGCTATTAGGCCTGTGTTTAGAACAGTGACAGGGTCTGGAATGTTGAAGTGCTCAAGTCCTTCTTGGAATAAAGCAAAGCCTGATCACTAAGCAGGCTGCACCTCTGGCCAGAGGTGGGGCCTCCAGCAACTGCTGCAGCCTGGGCAGGTTCAGCAGGCTGCATGAACAGTGGAAATGCCTCTGCTGTCAGGAGTAAATGCGGATGTTCAGGCATAGCAGTGCCTGGGCAGTGACGTGGCTACTTGGGAGGATCCTGTGGAGGGTAGAGGTAGGATTTGTGAGCAGGAGTGTAGGTTTGTGCTGGCTCAGTGGGGGAGGTGAAAGAGACAGAGACTGCAGAGCGCCTTCAGGTTGGGAAATGAACAGAGCGAGAGCATCCGGGGAAGAATCTGCTGGCACAGCGCAAGCGTCTGCCTCCATCTGTCCGTCCCTAATGGTGGGCTGTGGGAGTGGAGACAGAGCAGGTCTGGGAGAGACCCAGGAGACAGGACTGGCCCTAGGCTGAGTCTGCAAAAGCTGTCCCTGTAGAGGTCAGCATCTGGGACCACGATGGAAGCTAGGAATGCTGGGATAACGGGCAACAGCCAGACCTCAGGGGGGATGGGGAAGTCGAGGCCAGCTCCAGGTGGTAAGAGACGGGTGTGGAAGTGAGTGGGTGGGCTCCCCAGAACCGGGGCAAGAAGAGATTCCTGCCAGAGCTGGTGTCCAGTGTCTGATCCCGAGCCAGGGCTTGAGTTTGATGAGCATGCGCTCAGGAGAGGCCAGCTCTCTAAAGGCAAGGGCTGGGCGGCCTGGGGCAAGACAGGTGCACGAGCTGCCCTATCAGTGTGTGACTGTCAGCAAGGTGGCAGCGTCTGCCTGGCAGTAAGCTGTCTGGCTCCTAGGGGGTGGAGATGCCACATGCATCCCTCCCTATGTGTTCTCCTGCCCGAAGTGGCCCCACTAGTCCTCCTTCAGGACCTCTGCAGAGGCCACCAAGCGAAGTCACACCTTTGTTTCAGCATCTCTTTACTGTCCCGTGTGGCCTTGGTCCTTTCATCGGTGAGTGGCTGGGGTTGGGGGTTTATATCCCTGACAGCCCGTGATCTCCTCAGAGGAATCAGCCCAAGATTGTGCAGTGCACTTGGAGGGTTGGAATGAATGAATGAATGAGTGAGTGAATGAATGTCAAATGTTGTGCTGGCTGGGCAAGGACACACTCTCTTCCTATTCCGCAGGCTGGCTCTAGGCCTCTTCCCCAGATACCTTCCCAGTCCCTTTCTGTACTGCAGCATTAGCTTGTCAGAGCACGTGGCTTAAAACCTGGGTTACATATTTACAGAACCAAAGGAAATGATTAAAGGAAATGCTGTGGATGGGGCGGTGATTATTAATAAGTCATAACAAGGCTGATTCTCCAATTCCATGTGATGGAGTGTGATGGGAGAAGTCTGCAGCCATAGTAACCTGTCACTTGGCCCCTCAGATGTGCCCCACATCATGCTGGGAGTGCCCATCCCCCTCCTCCAGGTGACCCTGCAGGGTGAGCTGCTGTCACCTTGAATGTGTCCGTGTTCTGGTCTGCAGCACAGAGTTCACAGAGCTGACTGTGATGCAAGCTCAGGCTTCTGCCCGAAGCCAGTATTTCTCCACCCAGGCACCGACTGTGGTCTCTTGAGCAGACTCTCTGGATGACATATGGTAGCTCCAGCTAGGACAGAGGGAGGAAGAAGGGGCCAATTCTGTGACCAGTCCACGGGGTGGGGAGGAGGACACGGAGCTGGCTGAAGGGAGACCTGCCCTGCTGCGGAGCCCCTGTGGCTTCACAGGGAACACTGATCCCAACAGGAACTATGCTATGCAACCCCGTAGGCTGCCCTGATCACCCTGGAAATCCCCACACCCCCCAGAGACCACCAAGTCCCTTCGGAGCACAGAGACAGCTACTTCCTGTCTGGTCCAAATATCCAAGGCCTGATGGCACAGTACCATCTGTCAGGTGGTGGAGAGGGGATGGGTGAAGTCTTAGATGGACTCATAGGTCTGGCTTGTGGCACTACCAAGCTGGCACAGCTACCTGGGTGCCAGAGAGAAGAGATGATAGCTCTAGTTGACCCTGCTGCCACCAGAGTGCCAGCAGTCCAAAGCAGGGTTGGTGGGTGCCCCACTAACCCCAAGACCAGACCTCAGGGTATAAGGCTCAGGCAGAGCTGGGTTGTATTTAATCCCTGTTAAGGTAACAACACAGGTCACCAGAAGTGTCCTGTGATCTCTGACTGACCACCATGACTTCCAACCATGCCCCGCTCACACATGTAGAACTGGATACTCTCCCATTTCCCCCATCCCACCCCTCCTCCTAGAGGGGCAGAAAGAGGCCTTGCAGATGACTGTTAGCCATGGGCTACCTGTCCTGGTGGTGGGGGGGATGACTCTCTGGAGAAGACTTGGGAGGAAGGTTCTATTGTAGAGACGCCATTTGGGTCGGGTCTTGAAAGATATATAGAAGCTCAAAATGGGAGGGGGGATGGAAGGAAAGTCCATCTAGAAGGGCAGGGTGGGTGGGGTGCAGGCCAAGCCCAGAGAATGTCAGTCACTTTATAAAGGGCGGGCTTCTGCACACCCGTGTGTGCACACAGACAGGAATGACGAAAGGTGCCGTGTGTCCCAGTCAGCAGTCAGGATCGGTGTGCCAAGAATTCCAGATCTAATGGCGTTTGGACTCAAAACTGTTCTTCCAAAGTCTAGAGCAGCAATTCCTAATACTGGCTCCAGAAGAGAAGGACATCTCTGGGGATGGAGGAGACAGATGCAGGCGAAGGGGTGGGTGGAGGGGACTAGAATTCAGCCATCACTGTGACCTGTGGGGGCAGTGCTCCCCTGCAGAGTGCTGGGCAGTGCAGTCGGCTGGGGAGAAGGGGCAGCCAGGCTCACAGGCACCCAGAAGGCCCTGATGTAGCATAAGCACCTTGGCTCTTCCTGGCAGCTGGCAGCAAATCACACCCCGGAGCTGAAGCAGGACGGAGCCCGGAGCTGCAGGGAGGCGGTGGGGTTTGATGCTCCCCAGGGGCCTCACTGGAAGGGGTGTGTGTGCCTAGGGGCACAAATGAGTAAACCTGGAGTACCCAATGCCCCAACCCTGGGGACAGCAGAAGCCTGAGGTCGCAGGCTGTCCACCTGCCCCAGGCAGGAGCCACCAGCTGGTGCTCTGCAGGGGTCCTGCACGTCCTACCTGCTGGCCTGTCTCCCAAGACTGAGGGCCGGGGTGTCTGGGCTGCTGGGACAGGGTGGGGACTGGCCACGGGCCAGCCCATCTCACGGTGTGTGTTCTTGCTTCTAGCCCGCTCCAAGAGCCTGGTGATGGCGGAGCAGAGCCGGGGCGCCGTGCAGCCACTGGGCCCGCGCAGGCTGGGCCCGGTGCTGAAGGCCGGCTGGCTGCGGAAGCAGCGGGGCATCATGAAGAACTGGCAGCAGCGCTGGTTCGTGTTGTACGAGGATCAGCTGTTCTACTACAAGGACAAGGAGGAGACCAAGCCCCAGGTGAAGAGCGCCTGTCCTGTGTCCTGTGGGTGCCGGGGCTCGAGGGAGGTTCGGTGTGCCTAGGTAGAGGTGGCACAGACCTCAGCACCCACACTTTGTTCTTAGCCCCAGGATTCTGGTGTCACAGCTTGCTATAGGGAAACACAGCCGCAGCTCCTCTGAGGGGACTGTTCCCGGGATGTGGATGGGAGGTGCCCTCAGCTCAAGGACAGCGTCCTGCATGCCTCATGTCCCTTCCGGCCCATTTCCTTACTCCCAGGAAACTGGGTCCCAACAAAGCTAACCTCATGGGCTGCCGTGGGGCTGCTGTGGAGTCTGGGGTGCCGTGCCTCTACTGCACAGTGCTCCATCCTGCCAGCACTGGGGACCCCCTCAGGGCCCAGGGTGCTAGCCTTTCTGCCCGAACTGTGCTAAGTTCACCACTTAGGATCCTCCACCACGCGTGGGCCCATCACAGCTGGACCATGTGACACGTGGCCAGGGGCTCTGTCTGCGGGGCTGACAGAATGGGGCAACCAGATCCTCGGGACAGGGAGCAGAGGTCTGGTGTCCATGGATTCAGCACTCTGGGCCAAAAGTATTTAAAGAGAAACGTGGTGTCTCTGGTGGATGAGGCAGGCTGTTTCCTCTCATCCCTTTGTAAGCCACAAGTCTGTTTATAAACTCGCCAGGTGCCGTGCGCATTCGGAGAGTGTGCAGGAGGTGAGAGGAGAGTTCTGCACATTTGGTATGAGGGACTCGAGCAGCCACCAGCCTCGGTACTCAGCAGGGTCCCAGGACCAAGTCCTGCAGATGGCAAGGGAAGGTCGAGTGCTGTCATCCCTGCGGAAGGTGGGGAAGGGACATTAAAGAGCATATCCCAAATGGCGCTGCTGGCCAGAGGTCACATCTATGCACAGCCAGCAGCTTCCACAGGCATCTGGTGTGGGACAGGGGGGCCGAGTCTGCGGGGAGAAACGGCCTGGGACTGCTCTCTGTTCTGAGTACGACAGGGAGGGACTGCTGCTGTGCTGAGCGCCTCGGTGCTCCTCCTCATTCTTCCTGTCCTCGGTGCTCCTCCTCATTCTTCCTGTCCTCCCGTTAGGAGAAATCCAGGCTTGGAGGGTAGGGTGTCACCGGCTGCAGCTGGCGCTGAGTTAGTAACTGCCTTCATGGTGTTTATTCCAGGGTCGCTTCTGTTTACAGGAAGTGATTCAGGTTTCTGCTCGCACTCGCCCTTCTCAAGTCTATCTGCCTTCTGAACAGTGTTGCGTTGCAAAGTGAGTGGGCCCAATGCCACTGAGCAAAGCAATCCGCTTAAAAACCCTTAGTGCTGTATGCGGACATGGTAGTGCACACCTGTCATATCAGCTGTCCAGGAGGCTGAGGCAGGAGCACCAGGAGTTCAAGTCCAGCTTAGAGGACTTATGGGTTTAGTGAGATTTCATCTCAAAATGAAAAGGGTAGGAGACACGGCTCAGTGCATAAGCCCTGGGTTCAGACTTTATGTTATATAGATATTATCACAATCAAAATAAACAAATCAAGAACAACTTTCACATAAATAATAGTGCAGATAAGCTTAGCATGGTGGCACATGCCAGTAATCCCAGCACGCAGGAGGCAGAGGCAGGAGGATTGCTATAAGTTCAGGGCTCATCTGGGCTACATTGTGAGTTCAGGATTTGAACTATGAAGCAAGACCCTGTCTCAAAAAAAAAAAAATGATAATGCAAATGAAAGAGGAACAAAATAAAACTCATGTGATTGGACCTAAAATTAATAAGATTAAAGTGGATCTAGAGAAGCCTGGAAACCCTGACCCTGGAAGTCCAGTCCTGCCTCCTAGGGAAGGAGAACTATGCCCAGACCTGGAAGAGGCACAGACAGGAGCTTTGGAGCCCAACAGATCTAAAGGTTTCAAAATTGTACCTCACATGCTACCTGTGTGTATGATTTGGGTCGCTTGCTTACTTTTTTTAACTTTAGGTTTTATTTGTAATATGAGACAATTTTAGCTACGTGCTGGGAATTAAATCGCATAATTTGCACACAACCAAGGGCCCATCCAAGCACACTGGGTGCTTAGCCTGAGCTCCTGCGGCCCCAGCCCTGTCTACGTCCCGAGCCCACACCATTTTCCTTGTGGCTTCTTTGGCCCGTCAAACATAGTTTAGCTTTCTGGGCTGATTGGTGAAGGCTTACTCTGATGACCAGGACCCAAACTGCCAGGATCTCCAGCCTTTCAGAGCCAGGCATGGGCAGCCCAGCCCTCAGACACAGCCCAGGGCATCAGGGCGTCCGCGGCCCAAGGGCACGTTGGGTCCGTGGAAGTAGCACTTGTCTCTCAGCAGGACACTCTTGGGACCCTGTGGGCCTGGATAACACTGATGAAGGCTTGGGGACATTATTCCCCCAAAGCCCCCATCCCCATGCAGCCTGACTCCCACAGCAGCCCAGTGCACCGGTGTCCAGTTTCAAAGCAACGATGGGTTCAGCTGGACTCCTTCGGCCTCCACAGTGCATCACAAACAGCTGGCCCAAGTGCTCCCACAAATTTCTATTTAATTGCATGAACTCCGTGTAATGGACTAATTCCCAGTGTCTGCTTCCTGGAAAACATGCCCTGCTCACTGTCCCCATGACAGCACGGCCTGGCGGTCAGTGTCCTCCCATCCGACAGCTGTACCAGCTGCTGTCACTGTGAGGAAAAGGGACCGCCTGCTCCCGTGATGCTGCCCAGACCCGGAAGTCACAATAAGCATGACTCGGCTCATGTCCCTTATTCTCCACCAAGCTTTTGCTTTCCTCTGTCCCTTTCACGGGGGTTACGGGTCAGGCCCGGCAGAGAGCACGGCCATGTGCAGAAGTGGCTGGCATGAGCTCCAACAAAAGAATCCGAAAGCACAACCTCGTCCTCTGCGCCCCCAGCACGTGTCCCTGTTTCTAGCAGAAGGTTTCATAGTGAAGGATTCCGTGACTTGTCCCCTGAGTGGTTTAACTTCTGCTCAAGCCGTGGAATCTCCTGCCTCCCAGGAAGTGCTTCGCCAATTAGCCCGGCCTGGGATGCACCTCGAAGGCTCGCTCCGATCATATGAGTCCTTGCGGGTGTCTTGGCGTGGAATTGAAATAGGAAATGCGCCTGCCAAAACAGAAGACTGCAAAAATGTCACAAGTTGGATATGATCAGCTCAGCAAATGATAGGGAAATGGAGAAAAGAAAAAAAAGCGAGAGAGAAATGCAAATAGAAAACAAACAGACAAGATGGTGATCATTGTCATAACCAATGTGGTCCAGGTGTGGGGGATCACACTCGTAATGCCAGCACTCTGGGAAGCTGAAGCAGGAGGATTGCAAGTCTCAGGGAGCTCAGCCTGGGGATCTTAGCAATTTAGCAAGACAAAATTAAAAAAAAAAAAAAAGGTCTATGGACTGGGTATTAACTCAGTGTGAAGTCTCTGGGGTCACACCTTAGTACAAAAGAAAATGAATATCTGTTTCTTAAAAGACAGTGAGAGACTGGATGTAAATAAGAGGAAAAACATTGAAGAACAGGAATGGAAAAAGGATAGACCAGTTAATGTGAGTAAAAAGCAAGTAAACTGAGCAACATCTAATACAATAGGAGCCAAGCTGATCATAACCAGAAAGGACACAGAACTATAGCTCTTCAGAAAGATAAGAACCTCCTGAGAAAACAGAACCCAGGAGCTTTTATGCTCCCAGACAAAGATTTGAAGAATGCAAACAGACAGTCACTCCCCCTGCGCCGGTTGGTTCTGTTAGTTTTAGAAGGAGTTGCTTTGTTTTGTACCAGGCTAAGGATCAACCCCAAGGCCTTACACATACTAAGCAAGCACTCTACCGTGATTCACAGCCCAGCACCTGTCTTTCTCTCCCCCATAACAAACACCTTTCAAAAAATGAAATCATAGAGGTACACTCACGGACAGTAGTACAAAAGAAAAAAAGACAAATGATTAACAACATGATATCCAGCAAGGGGGAGCATGCAAGGGAAGATAATATCTAAGCTCATAGCAATCAAATACGCATACTTCATGTTTCCTTCCTAGTCAGAAAGAAAATCAAAACTCAGAGTCAAGCTCAAGGTAAAGATAACAGATTTAATTTTTTTATTAGTGTATGTTTGTGGTGAATAAGGGTGTATTCACTGTGGGGAGTTTTTATGGCGACACAACACAACTTAATTCTTTTTACATCCCTTGCCCTTCCCCCACATCTTGGTCCTCTTCTCATTTGCAAAAGATCTATATCCCTGTTTCCTGTTGTCTGTCTTTTATTTTGCTTTGAAAGATCACATTTGGCTCCTCCACATCCACCAACTCCAAGAAATAGCACTAAAGGGATGTTTTAAAGGTGTAAACACACCTGGAAAGGAAGGATAGGAGTGGCAGCAGCCTTCTGGGTAGTGGACCGCAGGTGGGTGAGAGACCGCTGATTTACCAAGTCAGCTCTGAAGAGCACAGAGAAGCCGCCAGCTTGGCACAAAGAGCTGCCCACAGAACCCGGAGCCGGTAAGATCAGAGTGCTCTGGAAATAAGAGCTCTAGTTGGAAGTCGATTTAAAAGCAAGGCAATCTAAAATATTCTAAATAACCTCATGCCAGGAAGTGACTGCAACACACACACATACACACACACACACACACACACACACACACACACACAGGCATAAGAATGAATTCTAGTCCCTGTGAAGAGGAAGAGAGAAGAATTTCAGTTTGAGGAGAGCCAACCAGTTCTTAGTGGGAGCCTCACACTTAAAAACAGGAGGGTTGGTAAGGGTTAGCATACAGCCATCACTGAGACCCCAGCATTCATCCCACACTGGGCTCTGAGGCCAGGAAGGAAACACAAGGATTTCCAGGGTGACCTGTGCCATGGTCCATGTGCCCACCAGGGAAACACTTGCTCCCCTAGCTCCTTGAGCACCGGTGGTTGGTTCCTCAGGGAGTAAAGATTCATATGGAGGATGGAGACCAAAACAGAAAGAACAGCAAAAAAAGTCAAGTGGGAGGCATCAGAAATTGTACAGGGAGACGGAAATCTTTATTTAAAATTATCTTTAGATCCTCAGAGAGAGATAATAAAAATGGAACAGAAACATACCAGGGCCCTAAGAGTGAGAAATGAGATTTCAAAAATGAAGAAAGGGACAGAGTCAAAACATGACAATCCCAGGAAGAAGAGAAGATTAACAGAGAAGAAAGCATGAAAGACGCCAGTGTCTGAATGGAAAGGGGAAAGAGGGCGGGAGAGACTTCGGGGGAATGCTGCCCAAACCTTCCCAGAGTGTGAGAATAAACCTGAGTATTGGCCAGAAAGACAGAACAAGCAGGGAGGCTCTGGAAGGGGCAGGGAGGCGGCCTCAGCTCCCACGATGCAAAGTCCAGAGAGGGAACTTAAAATTTTAAAACAAGAAGTAGTAACATAATCATATTACTTAGAAATAAAATCTAAGCAAGAAAATGAAATCTCATCCAAGAGTGTTAAAAGTGGTGATAGATCCAGGCAATGGCAAGAGAAGAACAAATTGCTATCTTATAACAAGTTAGTACAGGGATCAACCCCGAGGCCTTACACACGTTAAGCAAGCATTCTTAGTGGAATACTTAGGGGAGAACTACTTGGTTCCTTACATTAAAAGCAGAGACAACTTTATTTTTAAAAATAAGTGAAATAAAACTAAAATAATCTGGAGCATTTTGCGAATACAAATAAAACAGATCACAGGTAGGACTGTGGGGGAGGGGATGGATAGTGGAATAGTGATAAATTTAAGTTTTATCTCTTAATGCTTCACAGTGGAAACTATATTGTTCATACTTTAAAATATTTTAAAAAATTTAAACGAGGAAAAATCTGAAATGAAAGAAGAAATGTGGTAGAGCTATAGTCCTAGGGAGTTTTTGAGATAGAGCAGTAGGGGCTGGGAGAGGCCAAGCAGAGGGCTCTCTAGATACGGCCACTGAGCCCTGCCATGGTCTCTAAAGAACAGGTCCTGACATACTGCAGGTTGCTTGGATGTGTTTAAAGTGAGCCCAGTGTGAGTCCTGCAGCTCATACCCAGGGAAAAGCCCGAAGTCTCGGATGGGTAGGTCTGAGCCTCATCCTACAGACAAGATAGACTAGAAACTAGGAGTCAGGTACTAGAAGAAGAGAGACAAACAGGAAGTTAGAAGCCAGATCCCTAAGGCTTCGTGGCCACCCCCAGGAGCTGGGTCTGTGTTCTGTCTCCGGTTAGGGCGACCTGTGAGGGTGAGGGGCTGTGCCTCAGCCAGCAGCTCTCTGACAGAGAAGTCACCTACAGCAGCCTGGGTAGGGGCTTGAGGGGCCAAGGCTGGGGACACAAAAACCATAGATGTGGCTATAATCATAATACAAGGTGAAGGCAAGAAACCCCCGTTGTGCTGGATCAAGGAGCAGGAAGTGAAGGTGGCCTGGGAACCAGCCACGTGGAGTTTGGGGTCGTGAGTCTGCATCACATGGCAGATGCAGCTGTGGTTCTGGCGGGCAGTTTAGAAATCACCAGAGCAGACTGGGTTCGGGCCGCCTCTTTCTCCCTTCCCAGAAAATAAGAGAGAAGATGCTTAGCAGTGAGAAGCAGTAGGAGATTGATTTAAAGCTTGATTTAATTTAGAGTAAAAGCTTGGGGTTGGGAGGAGGGAGACAAGATAGATGGGGAAACATGCCGTTCTGGGAGTGAATGTCCACAGTGGGCAGTAGACTTCTTTAAGAAAGAGGGGACCGCGGGGAGGGCGAAGCTGTCAGCTGCCCAGCTTGAAGATCACCGAATGAAGCCCACCCTCCCTTTCCCTGGGCTGTTACCCTCCGGATTTGCACGGGGGTTGAGAGGGCGTATGAGTGCCTTGCCTTAGAGAAAGCGCCTAGATGCTTTCGTTTTTCAGATGCAAGAAATGAGAGGCTGACTTCGAGCCTCAGCCAGTGGGTGCTCTCGTGGCACCGGAAGTGGCAGGCACTTCGGTGAGCTCCCAGGAAGTGGCTCCTTGCTGGGTGATGAGTGTGTGCCCACAAAACCTCGAAACTTTGGCTCTGCTGGATTCACTGTCATGGCCTTATGTCAGCACTGTCGGGGGATCTCTAAGACACCCTTGGGTGTCAGAACCCATTAGTGCTCACAGAGCAGGCCGCCATCAGGTCAAGCCAATCAGCAAAGCCCAAGTATCCCTTGCAAGTTTGTAGTTGTTGCGCAGCCTAACCAAAGGGTCATAATTGTTTCTGCCTTGACACTGCCATTGCTACTTTCATTTGGTGTTTTAGTTTTTTGAAAATGCATCTTGCTATGTAGTTTAAGCTGGCCTTGAATTCACTATGAGGCCCATGCTGGCCTCAAACTCGTAACAACCTTCCAGCCTAAGACTCCTGAGTGCTGGATTATAAACATACATCACAACACCCACTTGTCATTGTTACTTTGGAATGCCACCTCAGGTTACTGAGGTTCTCCATTCTGCACTGTACATTTCGTTCCCACAGACCACTCTGTCTTATTTCTCTCTTCCCATCACCGAGCATAATGCCTGACATACAACTAGCCCAGTAATATTTAATGCTCCCATGTATAACTGTTGAATGAAGAAATAATTGAATACATAAGTGGTTCAAAATTCTGGCTTAGCTTTGTGTTAGATCCTCAGTGGAAAAAATATTTTATTGTTTTACCTGAGGGGTGCTATGGGACTTAGTGGACCGCCTTCCCCTCTTAGAATATAGTGACCAAAGTCTAGATTCTGTTTGTCTTACCCCTGTGTCTCAAAGTCTAGAACAGTGTCTGACACGTAGTAGAAGCGCAGTAAGCTTGCTTGCCGAATAAGCACTCACAATTCACTTTGCATCCCTAGCAGCCCTGAAGGTCAGGTGCAGTTAATTCCCACAGTTTGCTGGAGAAGGTGCCAGTCAGGCCAAAGCTTGTGTGGGACAATGGGAAGGACAGAATAATTAGAGTCAAAGTGCCTAGGGTTGAGTCTCATTTCAGCCCCCACCAGCTGCAGCTTTGGGCAGGTCATTGAAGCACCCCCCGCACCCCTCTTATTTTTAGGATAGTGGTCTGGGGCCCCAGCTGCAAAAAACACTGGACAAATGAAAGTTGTTGTGGCTGGTCATGTCAAACTATGTAAAAGTTCAAAGTGAGTCCTCCCAGGAGCTCACCCTGGGGTTGTCAGAATCAAGACCAAAGAAGCAGGACACTCAAGGGCCTGGCCAGAGCATGCCCCTTCCCAAAATTCCTGCTGTTGGCCCACTTTATGTAGAAGTCCAGGCCCTGCTCCACACCAAGGGACAGAGGATGGAGACCCCATGCCATCAGCCCTTGCACCATCCTCGTGAACTTGTCCCTGACCTCTTGAAAAGCTGTAAGCTTCCTCCTACTTTGCATCTGCACAGCTCTCTCTACACCCCAAATGAGTAAGTGAATAATTGCTTCCCTGGTTGCTACCACGTGAACTTCATCATGGCAAGCTGCAGCGGGTCTGGCCAAGCTCAGATGGAACAGATATGGACACTAGGAAAAGATAATTTGGAGGCAAAGAGAAAGTGTCCTCCCATCATGCCACACGCCTCCTGGTGTTAGCTGTGGTCTGATCAGCACGCTTTTCCTTTGGTGTCTCAGACAAACTAAATAGATGGCTTCTTGTTTAAATCATCTTTGGAGACAACTTCAAGTGTTCCTTTTCTGAAGAATTCCTCACTGGAGTCTTAGAAAAACAGAAAGAAAGAGGTGTCTATTATTTAGATCCAAATATGAAGTTCTGTAATTTTTAAAAAGGAAGCCTTTTATTTTTGCAGCTATTTGACTCAGAGCTCCCTAGCATTAAACGGAGCAAATGCAAATGCCACTGAGACAAGATATTTTGAATCAAATAGAAACTTATTTAATAATCTAGGTTGACAGCATCAGCCAACTCTCTTTAAAAGCAATTATAAAAGAACACTTAAAGCCATTTCTATGCACATGGCATGTCAAGAAAAAATATAATAAGGACCCAAAAATATGTTTTAAATCTTGTCTTACACCTCCCTCCAGAGGCTCTAAAAACAATAGCAGCAGCTTCTGGAAAAGTCACCAAAATGAACATGTTTATCGCAGGATTCTCCCAGGGGACAGGAAGCCAAGTCACTAAGAGCCCCAGTGATGTCTCATGCATAAATAAATCTCCAGCGACAAGTGTCTTGAAGGCCCCTGAGTTCATTTGTACCCTGAACTCTGCTGCCAACAAAATGGATCTCCAACTTCTGCAGCCACCTCTGCATTCCCTCCGGTGTCTCTAGTCACATGTGTAATGTAATGAGCCCTTCTTGGGGGTCTTTGGTTTAAATCAGTACAAATGTTAACTTCTGCTCTTTAAATCTCCTCAGTTTGTCATAAATCAATCCTTTGGCTTTCAGAGGAACCAAGTTAATTCACTGGGACAGCTGCAAGACCAATTAGTAAACTGGGAGGTTTATCAATCACTGGGCAGAAAAACGAATGGCATCCAGGCTAATGGGAGACATACGTTATTAGTGCAGAGAAAAGCATTCCGACTTTGATTACCGTTCAGGCATCCTAGCTCCTTAGTGTGTTGACAGAATCCGAAGCCCCAGTTTCTCAGCATCACAGGAGAGATACAACTGAGCTACCACCTCACCCACTCGCTGAGGACAATAGCATTTCCTGAATGGACTGCAGCCTTTGCAAAAGATGGAGATGAGGCGTGTGCCTTCCTCAGCACAGCTCAGCAGGCGACTCAGCAGATCTGCTCAGCAGCCTGGCCTGCTGGGAAAATTGATGCAAGAGTATCTAGACTGCATTTCTCAGGCTGACGTGCTCTCAACCAGAAGGCACAGCAGTCTCTCCTAGAGGCACCGGACTCCTGAGAGCACTGCACAGTTTCCAAGGCCTCCCAGGAGCAGGCAGAAGCAAGCTGTCTCCAGGCAGGACAGGGCTCCTCCTACTGCCAGGCAGGCCCTGCATCAGCAAGTCCTAGAGCTCTGTGCTGCACAGAGACACCTCCCAGGGGTGTGCCGCTGCATCTGGTCTCTGAGGCGCAGGTTGGCCCCAGGTCAGTTTCTGCACTGTGGGGAGAAAGCTGGAAATGCCACAGTCCAGCAGATGTGGCAGTGACAGTGCACGGATAGGCCATGCTGCAGGCCTGGGCTGGAGGGCCCCTGTCCTCCCCGGCCTCTTATAGTGAGGATCAAGAGTTAGCAGCACCATCACGGCCTCCCAGGGCTGCGGAAACAGCATGGGCTGCTCCAGACTCAGCAGGCAGCTCTGAGGAGTTGAAGGCAGCGTAAGCAGCAGTGCCAGCCCCGAGTCGAGGCCACGTCCGCCTGAGTGCTGAGTGGAAAGAAGTGCCAGCAAGATGGGGCGGCCAGGCTCAGAGCAATACTCACAGGGGCCAGTTCCCTCCTGAACACACCACACCACCAAAAGCAATGGTGTCCAGAGGGATTGGCTTATCTCGTCCTGACACCACCAGGAGGAACACAGGATTCCACGGAGGCGAAGTCCAGAGAGCCAAGGGTGAAGGAAGAGCAGTCACTGTCACACTCCCAGCGCCTCATGCTGTCCAGGCAGGTCCTTCATGGGCTGGGTGTTTGGCTGGAAACGAGAGTCATAGAAGTGAGATTCCTGGACGCTGACCTAAGCCAGACCTTGTTGGACTCCGTCCAGAACTCCTTCCGAAGGGCAGTGGGAGGGCTGCTGCAGCTGGTCGTGGCTCGAGGCCCCCCCAGAGCTTCTGCTGCCTGGCTTATCCCCAGGGCCGCGGCACAACTAGATGGGCCAGCCTTTCATTTCCTTTTGCTTCCCAACGTCCAAGCCGAAGAGCCAAGGGGTAATATTACAGTGAGCCCCTTTGTCCATGGGGTATGTTCCATGTTCCCCTGTGCACACCTGAATCCACCATATAGTTCTTAACCTTTTATGTTCTAGGTATTTTCCTAGACCTCTATACCCATGATAAATTTTAACGCATGAATCAGGTACCATAAGAGACTGACAGCAATAACCAATATAATGGGATCATTCTAACAATATATTGTAATAAAAGTTTGCCTTTGGGCCTTGTTAAATAACATAAGGGTTACTTGGACCCAAGCAGTACAGTATCACAGCAGTCAATCTAATAATTGAGATAGTTATTAAGTAACTGTGGGAGGGCAGAGTACACAGTAGAGATATTCTGGACAAAGGTGTGATAAGTGTCCCACGTGGGAGCTGGCAGAGCAGCATCCAATTTCTCAGAGTAGTGCACAACTTTAAACTTAAGAATTATTGATTTCTGAGCGGGACATGATATCATATGCTTGGAATCCTAGAACTCTGGATCACAAACATTGAACCCAGCCTCCACAACTTAGCAAGACTGTCTCTCAAAATTTTAAAACATAAAATAAAAAATGGCTGGGGATGCAGCACAATACTAAGGCCCTGTGTTTAATTGCTAGTCCTGAAAGGAAGATATTTATCACTGGAATTCTCCATTTAATATGTTCAGGTTGCCATTGGCCAGAAGTAACTGGAAGGAAGGAAGTGATGTGGAAGATAGGTGGGGACTATCATATTAGTAAGTGATGTTACAGCACAGAAAGACAACATCTAACAATGTACGGTTTTCAAATGTGTATATGGGCATAGGGCCCAGGGACTAGTTCAAGGCAAAGTGAGTATTTATTTTCTCTGAAATCATTAAACTAGTTGATGTAAGCACTGCTAAAAGTCCTCCAAAATCTTCCTTCTCTCTACCCAGTGTCAGGTGAGAACCCGCTGTCTCTGTGGCCTCTGCAGCTGATGGTAAGGGTCAGGGGAGAAGCGAAGGTCGCACAGGTCAGGCACAGGTCTAAAGGCCCAGGCCTGTTGATGATGCCCTGGCTGGCCCGGCTGGCCCCAACCTCATTATGCTCAGAAGCAGTGGGCAGACATGGAGATGGGGAAACACTGAGCCTGCCCCAACTCTGCCCTAAAGACACAGCACCTTTACTCCTCTGTTCTCCTGGGATCTTCCGGATGAACACTCAGATTCAGGAACTCTCCCATTAGCATTCTGTGCGCAGGTCCCTCCCCTGTGAGCTCCTGCCTGGCCCCCAGCCCAGCCTGCCACTGAGGCCAGGGTACCAGCACGAGGAGCACTGCCTCTGTGCAGACTTCCCCCCATGGTGCAGCACCAGGCTCCTCAGACCTGAGCATAGGCATCAGCATGCCAGTGCTGGTGACAGGCCCAGGAGAAGGGGGCCTGGGCCTAAGGCAGCCATGGGTGGCCTCAGCTTCTCAGCAAGGTGGAGGAAGGCTGAGGCTCAGCACAAGGGAGGCTCCAGGAGTGCCTCAGGACAAGACAGAGTCCTGGCTCTCTGCAGCTTACTGGAGCTAACCAAGCACTGGCATTCCAAAAAGACGCTCCCTGCGGGCGGGAGAGGCTCTTAGCTGGGAGCCCTGGGGGCTCTGAGGGCTCTACAAGCTCCCAGACTAAGGTTGCACACCTGTGCAGGCCCTTGACCTGCCCCCTGGCTTCCAAACGGTTCCCAGCTGGATTTACAGTGAGGCTGGGGGCTGGACTGGGGGCCAGGCTAAGTGGCCTAGAGGTGTCTAGGGAATGGGGAAGGTGAACAGGTTGCTGCCCAGATTCCAAAGCTCCCGTGTCTGTAGATCACAGAGCGGCTCTCAGCGCTCCACTCCCAGGGCCCCCCCGGGAAGACAGATGTAGCCCAAGACACGGGTGAAGCGAAGCACCCCCCACAGCCTGTGTGCGGGGAGATTCTTGGGGAAGCTTCAGGACAGAAGTCATCAGCACATAAAGATGCCCCACTCCAGGAGAGGTAGTGCCTTGCTTCCAGCTCATTTGTCTCCAGCAACCTTCCCTGATAGCTGCATGACAGTGCCCGCTCAGGGCTGCAGGCCCTGGGAGTAACAGAGAGGACGCCTCCCAGCCTGGCGTTGCGCTTCCTCCTGATTTCTATTATTAATGTAAAATCGGAGCATTTCCGTTCCTGGTTGGGTGTCAGATGGCTGAAGCTTTTTAAGATGGATCTGAGGTCCCCATCAGAGGTACCAGAGATAAAGAACCTGAGTGATTGCTTTTAAAATGTGTCTGGAATTTTCCAACGAGCTGCTCATGGAGGATATTATCGCTCTGTGTCTTAGTAGGAAGCACTTCTGGAGTTGTTTCCATAGCAGTGTTCCTTGATGGGGCTAGAGTGTGTGGAATGCCCAACTGCAGAGAACTCTGAGCTGTCCAAACTGCACCCCCGCCCTGGGGGAGATGCTCAGACTCAGGCCCTGTAGGTGCTGCCTTCAAGACTATCACAAGCTCTGTGGGCTTGTCATTGTCCTGGACCCCTGTATCTGCACATACTTTATTTCATAGCACACACATGACAGTACAAGGGAAAATGTCCCCAGAAACAGATTAGATTAGTGACATGTTGGCCAACATAGCCTGTGGAATAACTGTGCAAGTGCACATAGTGACACAGGCCTTGAATGCTCACAAGGTCCAGCTCGGTTGACAGGAGTTAACATCTTCATGATTCTTCATAACATCTTCATGATTCAGAAAGTCAGGGCCAAGGACCAGGGACCAGGCCGATGGCATCACCGCATTTAACAGAGAGAGAAGCTGAAACCTAGCAAGGCAAACCCACCCAACACTTACTGTCTGTAAGCCATGGGGTCAGCCCTGGAACAAGGTCTGTCTGACGCTAAAGCCTCTGTGCTGGCCACACTGATCCCACTCAGCCTGCAGGTTCAGGTGGGACCCGTGTTTCTTTTCGCAATGGAAGTTCTGAGTGTGGGAGGTCCAGCTGGACACACGCGTGTAGAAATCATCATGGCTGTAGCTATTGTTAATCTCACTCGCTTCCCTGGATAGGGCTGAGGCTTCTGGACCTTTGGTACCCCGGGAGCTGTCCCCAAGACCCAGGGCTTTTCTCATGTTACGCGTGCCATGCTATTTCTCCACTGCAGTGCTAATCAGTCTGCTGTAGAGCCAGCAGACTGTGAGCAGAGCAAAACCTGTGCGAACTCTAAGGCAAACAAATGCTTTTCCCTTTAGCTTTGGTGTCAGGTATTCTGTCTCAGCAAAGACAGAAAAGTAACTAAGACAAATGCCCTCCCGTCAAACATGAGAGGTTGTCCCTGTCCTCATCACTGGAACCTGTGCCAGTGTTCTGTCAGTGGCAAAGGGAAGATAAAGCTGCAGATGGGATTCAGGCTGCTGCCCTGGCACCCAGAGATACAGAAAGTGTCCTGCTCATCCAGGTGGCCCAATGAACTCATTTGGCATATATATTTTTAGATGTATGATTTTTCTCCTGGTATGTAGCTTGTATTTTCATTCATCAATGAGCATAGTTATTTTAAGTAAATCAGATGTATCAATTAGTTCTTTTCTAAAGAAAAGAATGTCACCAACATTCTCTGTAGTGCAGAAGGAGGCAGAAGAGCAGGCAGAATTGAAAGAGATTTGAAGCACAGCACTGATGGCACTGAAGAGAGAAAAGGAGGTGACCGGAGTCGAAGGCCGTGTGCAGCCTCTAGGTGTTGGAAAGGGTGGTATAGGGCCTCCCCTAGAGCTCCTGACAGCCCTTGGCTGGGACCTGCATAGGCCCATTTCAGACTTCTGTCCTCAAACTATAAGAAAATGAGCTTACGTCCTTTTGAACCATTAAATGTGTGGTAATCTATTAGGAAAGTAACATATACTTAAAATTTTTCCAATAAATGTAGAAGATGGACCTCCGTGGCACCGTGCCTGCCTCACAATAGCAACCTCCTGTGTTTGACCCTCGGTACTGAAAAAAAAATTCTGATGGCTACATCAAGTATCAGCATCTCTTTATCAGCTTTGTTGAGGTATAATAGGCATTTGATAAACTGCAGGTCATATCAACATGCGCAGTTTGCTAAGTTTTGTCCTGTGTAGACACCTGTGAAACCATCACCACAGCCAAGGTAGCAAATTACCTCCAGATCTCCTTCTATTCTTTGTAGTCCCTCCCCTGCCTCACTTGCTTTGCCCCCTGACCTCTGACTCTGGTACCTAACGATCTGCTTAGTTAGTGCGTTGTAGATTCTGTGTAAGTGGAACCCTGCGGTGTATACCCTCTCTGGTTGTCTGACTTCTTCCACTGAGGATAACTATTTAGAGATTTGCTCACAGCAGGGCATGCATTCATGGTTCATGCACTCTTGTTGTTGAGCAGTGTCCACTGTAGACACATGTCCTGCTTTGTCTATCCATTCGTCTGTTCATAGCCATTTGCGTTGTACCCAGGTTTGGAAATGTAAACAAAGCTCCTGTGAATGTTTGTTTACAGATTTCCATCTGGATGTGTAAAACATGTTTCTTGAGTAAGTTCATAATGGAATCGTACACTGGGTGTATATTTAAGTTTCTTTAAAACTGCTGGACCACCTTCCAAAGTGGCCCTGCCATTTCATACTCCCACCAACCATGGACGAGGGGCCCGGGTTCTAGGCCTGCTACACCCGCACTGTGCCTGGCTGGTATGACTATGCTTTTTGACTCCATCGATTTGAATAGCTATGGAGTGGTATTGCATTGTAGTTTCAATTTGCATTTCCCTAATGACTGATGATATTAAAGATGTTTATGAACTCATTTGGCATATATATTTTTAGATGTATGATTTTTCTCCTGGTATGTAGCTTGTATTTTCATTCATCAATGAGCATAGTTATTTTAAGTAAATCAGATGTATCAATTAGTTCTTTTCTGAAAATTTTGCATGATCCAAAATCAAGGGTTTTCCAATGGAAATTTGATACTTTGCTTTTACATTGGGGGATCCCATTTGTTTTGCATATATATTTGTAGGTGTAATGAAAGTTGACTTTGTGGCGCATGACTGAGCATTTGTTCCACCACCACACATTGAAAACATGGTCCTTTCTCTGTTGAATTTCCTTTGTATCTTGTTTGAAAGTCGGTTTTCTGCACATGCGTGAATGTGTTTCTGACCTATCTCTTTGATCCCATTAGTCTCTGTGTATCTTTATGCCAGCATCCATTGTTCTGATTACTCTAAGTTTATAGTAAGTCTTGAAACCAGGGAGTGTCAGGCTTCAGCTTTGTTTTTCTGCTTCAAAGTTGTCTAGCTGTTATAAATCCTTTACATGTGAATTGTAGAGTTAGTTGTTCAGTTTCTGTGAAAATTCCTACTGGGATTTTGATCAAAACTGTACTAAATGCATAGACCGAGCTGGAAAGCACTGGTGTGCTAACAACATAAGTTTTCTGGCTGATAAACATGGGGTCCTCTCTCATTTGTTTAAATATCCCCAGGCAACGACTTAGTTTCCAGCACACAAGTTTTATGTATCTTTTGTAAAATTTGTAATATTTATCTTTAAATAATTCATGTTTTGATGCAATTAAAATGGCTTTAATTTTTCAGTTTCCAGTTGGTCATTGCTACTATACAGAAATATGGCTATCTCTACATTGATCTCATCTCTTGCAACCCTGATAACTCACTTATTAGTTCTAGTAGCTTTCAAGCTCTCTGTGGATTCAGCTTTACCTCTTCTTCTCCAGTTTGGTTAACTTTTACTTCTTTCTCTTACTTCTTTGCACCAGGCAGAGCTGACAAACAGTGTTTCAAAGAAGTGATGAAAGCAAATATCCTCATCTCATGCTGGTCTTACGAGGCAAGCTTTGTCTTTCACTATTAAATGCAGTATTCACTTTTGGTTTCCATAAATGCCCTTTATCTGATTG
Organism: Petromus typicus; assembly: GCA_004026965.1. Taxonomy (NCBI): domain Eukaryota; kingdom Metazoa; phylum Chordata; class Mammalia; order Rodentia; family Petromuridae; genus Petromus; species Petromus typicus. The sequence continues at coordinate 102,075 of PVIR01000731.1, read as the reverse complement.
AAGAAATTCCATTTTAACCCTAGGTGGTTGTGAATTTTTATCATGAATGGATGGTGAAGTTTATCAAATGACTTTCCTACCTTTATGAGATGATTACATATTTTTTCTTTTTAGTTCTACTAATATAGAAACTTGCGCTATTAATTTTCATTATTAAACAAATCTGAAACCCTGGGCTCAGCCCCGTATGATCCTTGTATGTTTTCCTTTCTGTACCTTGCTGATTGAATTTGCTGAAATTCTGTTGAATATTTTTGCTTCTATGTCATGGAAACATTGGTTTGCAGAATCATTTTCCTTGTAATGTCTTTGGTTGATTTTGTATCAAAGTAGTGGTGGCCATATGAATGCATTGAAAAACAGGCCAGCTTTTTTTACTTTTCTACAAGAGTTTGTGTGTAATATTAGTATGTATTCTCCACTGTTTCTTTGGCTTTGTCTCCTCCAGACTCAAAGCTGTATGCACACCTACCAAAGATGACAATGCCTCATAAAAGAAGAGAAACTATCATACCATGTGCTTCCTCTAAGATGAATAGCAGTGGTTGATATTCTAAATAAGTCTCTCAATCACCTGGGTGAGGGACCAAGGTCTTACCCACCCCTTCTAGGAAAGATTCCTGACTGAAAATCCTGTATGCTTGCAGGATTTTACTTTCCCAACAGATCCCCATTTGATCAATATTTCCTAAGTGACTAAACCTGTCATACTCTTATTAGTTGATCACAGTTTTGTCCACCTTGCTATTTCTCAATGGATCAACATTACCTAAGCTAATGTACTTGCAATCTTACTAGCTGACTATAGTTTTGTCCTATTGAAACTACTTCACCCTTTGGTTTTGCTTCATAAAAATCCCTGGGAAACAGAGTGAGCAGCACTTTCTAATACGCTTTTTTCTCCCTTAGACAGAAGCTGTCTTTCAATAAATTTTTCCTACTCTTAAAGAAGGAAGGGAAGTTTTAATCGAGTGTAGAGCCTCCATATCGTAGGATACCATATCATGAATCAGTGGTAATATTGAGAGATTGAATTGGGGAACTGTTACTTTTTATCAATTATGGTTGTCTTAGAAGTTGAACTTCTGTGGAATACTAACAGATGACAGTTATAAAGGTTTAGACAGAAAATTTGAAATCAAGGACAACATATTATTATAACATGACCACATCATTATATTAAGTGAGATGAAGACACTTTTATCCAAATTCATCATCTTTTAATAAAGTGTCACCTAAGAAGAATGCACCAGTCCACAGATGTGTGATATTGTTTGTATTTGAAATGTTCAGTATTTGATTTTTTTTTTTTTGGTATTTGAATACTAAGTATTGTAACATAAATTTATAAAATACATATACTAATCATATAGGGTACCAGGGATTTAGCTCAATGGTTCCAGCATCTGCCTGGGAAGCATAAGGTCCTGAGTGTGATCCCCAGTATCACATATCACAAAGCCAGGCGGGGTGGCTCACACCTGTAATCCCAGCACTCAGGAGGCAGAGATAGGAGGATTGCTCTGAGTTCCAGCCTGCCCTGAGCTATACAGTGAGTTCAGAGCCAACCTGAACTACAAAGTGAAACCCTATCTCAAAAAAAAAAAAAAAAAATCATTTAGACATATACCTTGAAAAAGTATTTGCATCTTTGAAGACCTGCACATTTTGGAAATAATACTTAATATACTCAATATAGCATAAAACTAGCAATAATGAGTATCACAGATTTGGTTGGAACTGTCCTAGGAGGTAGCTTTGTCTTTTTTTTTTCATTGGTCAATCTAGGTGTCTCAGATAGTCATGCAGAAAAACTCATGCTTAGTATTGATTTTAGAAAGGAGACTTACAGCCTATGTCAACAGAGAGGAGAGTCGAAACTCGGGAAGGAGTGGCGGAGTTAGGACTCTAACTCCAAATCTTTAGCAACAAGGAGCTTTTAGAAGGAATCGTTTGGGCTCAATGAAACTAAAAGCACAAAGCTTAAAATAACTAAACATATATGCTTCTTTCTACAAACTGTATCTTCCACAAACTCTTTCTCAGCATATAGTGCTTGAGGCTTTCAGGTTTGCCATTATTTCCCTGTTTTATCTTTCTAGTCAGGCAGAACTTTTATCATAGCAAAACTCTTTCACATCAAAAATATTTCTTGTGCTTATAACTTCTTTATATGTTTTTTCCTATTTTACTTACTATAAACTTTTCATAACAAACTTGGCAGCAGCCACTTGGATTCTGAAGTGTTGTTTTTCTTTTATCTCTGTCTCTTTTTTTCTTAGATTGTTGCATTTAATTTGACTGGCTCCCAACAGACTTTCAAGTGACCTTGAATCGGTGTTTTTATCTAGCTGAAAGCAGAGAGAGGAGCAAGTTAACCCTGTGATTGTACTTTAAGAATTTACAATCCAGGGCTGGAGGTTTAGCTCTGGTTCTGGAGTCTGCCTGGCAAACACAAGGTTCTGAGTTCGAGCCCCAGTAGCCACATACCACAGTGCCGGGCGTGGTGACTCACGCCTGTAATCCCAGCACTCAGGAGGCAGAGACAGGAGGACGAGACAGGAGGACTGCTGTGAGTTTGAGGCTGACCTGAACTACATAGTGAGTTTGGGGCCAGCCTGAACTACAGAGCAAGAACCTGTCTAAAAAAAAAAAAAAAGAATTTACAATCTATAGAAATGTTTAAGCATATTAATTACATAAAAATAGTGACTTAAATTATAGGACAAAAGTAAATTTATCAATTACCTAAGGTTTGTGACACAAGCTCTTAATTCTCTCACACTAGAGTGTGAACATTTTGTGAATGAGTCCGTATTCTTATTAGTGCCCAGGGAATTGTACCTTCCTGGTTTTGTACATCAGAATCTCCCTCATTATTAAACCTGGAGCTGCGCTGGTTGGCCCAGTGAAATTGTTTTGTAACATTTAGGATATTTTTGTTTGGGTTTTACCTTTTCATTCTATTATTTTTACAATGCTTTTGAAAATAGCCCTCCTTGCCATAATTATAACATTTTTGAGCCTTATGAGTCTCAGTTCCCACATTTTGGCAAGCCTTGATCCTTTTAGCAATATTTAATTATTTTTTCGTCAAGGGGTGCCGAGCCTCTTTGACAATTAAACTGGCATTCTCACGTGCTAGCTGAAGGATGTCTTGACCAGCAAGAGGCAGTATCTGTAAATTAACCCTGTAGTTAGGCTCACACGTGAGATTATTCAGTCACTATAACTAATGTTTTATTTTTTCTTGTGTCAGTTTTATTGTTTTTAAATAACAGTCTTGGGTATTTTATAGCTTCTGCATAGATGGAATATCTAAGTAGAGCGGACCACACTAAAATGGGGTGGGATGCATCTCCCACTTCCCTAGGACCCTTTATACCAGGCGTAGAATTTCTGGGTGAGCCCTAAAGTGTAAAAGAAATTAATTTATTTGTCTGCACCCAAATTGGGCTCAAGAGGCAGCAGATCTTTGTAACAGCATTAATAGGAGCCTCTATTTTTCATAGGTTCATCCCAATTTAGCGTGCTTTGTTGGCTTGACTTTTGTTACTTTTAGCCCTTTTATCTGCGTTTTGTTTTGTTTTGTTTTCTCTTTTTTCCCATTTTTAAAAAATTTTCATTGTACTTTACTCCCTCTCTCTTTTGTGCAGCCAGGCGTTTTTAAGAGACTAGTCACTGTTATGTAAAGCATTTTTCCTTCTTAAAGTTTGGCCCACACGGTGGACAAAGCAGGAGAAGCGACAGGAAAAGAGCAAGGTGAGAGACAGTGAGGTGTGTCCACTCACAGCCACTGGGCAGTGAGGAGGTCCCCGGGCTGATGGACCCAGCCGTGAGCTGCCCCTGCAGCCTGTGCCCTGCTGCAGGATGAAGAGTTGGATGCATCTGTCCCTTTGCCAGGCCTGGGAGGTTGGTTCTCTATGGTGATCTGCAGCAACTTTGTCCTCACTCCAGGACACCACTGGCCGCAGTGAGCATGAGAAGGACCTCTGGCTGGCGGGGTTCAGCTCCGCCCAGGAGAGCACAGAGCGCCCAGCCGGTAGGGAGACTGGAAGAGGAAAACACTCCAGGCCGAGAACGCTCTGGCCGGTATTTAGAACCTCAGTGTAAAAGGAAGAAAGCAGGAGAAAAGCAGTTTGGCCACGGAGCTGTCTCAGCGCTGCCACTTTTTCTTGGAAAAGGACCGGACCTGGCCAGACGCAATGTGCTTCACAGATCTCAACTTGTCATTTAACCGCTCACTCCTCACAGCCCATGTGCCTTTGCCCCAGTCTAGTCACCTGGTGGACCATCCACTCCCTGTGGGTCCCCCGCTTCCTGTCACTTCCCAGACCCAGACTCAGGAGCTCCCGGGTGGTGTCCCGGGCCAGTCTGGACAGATGCGCTCAAGCAGGAAGCTTCACTTTTCTCACCAAGACTACTGCTAAGCCCGACACCCAGCCAGCTCCCCGAGGTGCAGGGATCCTGGGGTGATCTGGGAAGCCGGGTGCTTCATTCCGACTCCACGCCTGTCCTTGCATCAGTCTTAACCACTGTCCTACATGCAGTGGGACGACAGACTCCCTCTGCTGCCCCGACCCCCAGCTCCACTCTGCCCTTCCCCCTCACCACTGGACTCCTGGGACCAAGCTAACCTGCTCTGTGTATGGGAGGAACTGTCAGTTCACGGAGGACCAGGGTGAGGGACCTGTTGCAGCGGGAGAGGACATTGCGAGTCACCTGCACAAGGTGGGCAGCATCCCACAGCCACAGCCCGGCCCTCTGCAGGAGCTTCATGTAAGCAAGGACAGTGAGTGGCTGTGGTCACCTGTGTGAAGCCCGTTGGGTCCACATTACAGCCAGGTCCACATTACAGCTCACCTTCCTCCTCGAGTTACTTCTCCCATGCACATCTGTGAGCCTACCTGATAGACCTCTACGTTAAATCCAGTAATTTTAAGCTAAGGACCAGACTGTAGTACTAGTTCCATAAAGAGAAGCCATTTCTGCTTTTCCACTTAGTTAGAATGAAAGGAAATATCCACATCATTATTGTTATTCCCACTGTATGGATGACAGATACTGAGACATAGAAGAAGAGAAAAAGTACTCAGAATTACTTGGAGACTCAGTTTCTGATACAGTGAATGTCCGGGATGCATCCTGTTAGCCAGTGATGGCTTCACTAGCCCCCCCACCCCACCCCCAGAGGTGGTTCTTGAGTCCTGGGCCAGACCCTCATCTGTGCGCAGTAGCTCCAAATTCCCCAGCAAGCAGGGAATGGTTAATTCAGTTGCAGTGATAGGCAGGCAGCTGGCTGTCTGGTTTATGGCCATAACCCCTCTGAGGAAGCGCCTGGGGGAGAGGCATCACTCTGCCTTTCCATTACTTACATGGCATTTCCAAGTGTCCCTGACACTCAGATATCGGCAGCCACGAGAGAGGCCCCCATCACAGCCAGGATCTTCCTGCAGGAAGTGGCTCAGCTGCAGGTCCACCACTCAGCCCCCAGCTGGAATCATGAGGGGCTTGAAGGGCAGAGGGGAGCTTTGCATGATTACTGCTTGGCTTGAAGATGAGCGCTGTGTGGCAGGTGGGAGGTGGGGTCGGCAGCAGCCTGGGCAGGTGCTGTCCTCCAACCTGGCATGGAGCCCAAGGTGCTCTGAGCAAAGGCTAACTTAGTGGACTGTGCCCAGCTTTGACTTGTGAGGATGAAGGACTTCCCAGTGCCCACCACAGCCAGTACCCAAGTGCTGCTATGATCCTGTCTCCCAGGAAAGGAAACTGGCACAGAGAAGTTAAGAAATCTACCTGCGGCTGAGCCAGGACTCCAAGCCAGGGGTGAGCTTTTCAGTAGTTTCCCAGGAAGAGGACCAAAAAGACTTCCACATCCGCACTGGGCCAAACTGAGCTGGGAAGAACCGGAAGAAGTGCTCACAGAGACAGGCGTCCCGGAAACACTGGCATAGCGAGCACACCCAGGTGGGCGGTGCGGTAGGACTGGCTGGGAGGGCCGGGCTATGAGCCACTTGGGGTGAGAGTCACCATGGGCTGCACAGAATTGGAAACTGAGGCTTGGAGAAGTCAGGAGGTTCAGAGAGAACACAGCCCGAGGCACTGGGTGGGACTCAGCCAGCAACCCTGGCTGGACCCGCACTCCCTGCCGGCCCCCTGGTTCACTGACCAGACGTCAGCCTTGGAGCAGGGTGGTGACGCCCACGTCCTGTAGTGGATCAAGCTGGCCGTCAGTATCCTCGGGCTCTTCGTCACGGGTTCATCCAGCCTCAGGTTGAAAATATTCCAAACAAAATTTGTGTCTGCACCAAACCTCTACAGATTTGTCATTATTTCCTAAGCAGTGTGGTCTGGCAACTGTTTGCAAAGCAGCTACATTGCTTTAGGTATGGTAAGTCAGCAGGGACAATCTAAAGACTAGGAGGATGTGTGTGTTATTTGCAAATATTGTGCCACTTTATAGAAGAAATCCTTGGATTTGGGCATCCAAGAACCAGTCTCCCAGGATATTGATCACGACTGAACTCACACGCTCTGGGGAGGTGACACTGTCTCACTGGGTGTTTTGTGCACGGTAGCTGACTCTCATTTTACAGGTAAAGAAATAAGAGCTCAGGGTGGGGATGGAGCTCAGCTTTAGAGGAGATCATGCAGCACTTTGCCAAGGGTCCCAACCCACCACCACACTGAGTAAATAGCCTTCCACTAAACACATAAATATAATCACGACAGGGAATAAAAGCTTACTCTGCCAGCACCTGCGGTAGTCACCCTGGCCCTCACCCCTGGATGCAGGCCTTCTTGTCCTTGCAGTCTTAAGCTAAACCCTACAGTCCCAGGAAGACCTCAGAGAGGTGTGGGCAGGGAGATGGGATGTGGCCCCAGACCTGCCTCTCCTCGCCTTGCCAGACAGTGCTGGCCTGCGGTGGGCAGAGCTCTTCCAGCTGTGGGTGTTGTCAGAGGGCCCTCCTCACCCAGCATGGGCCTCCTCTGTGCCTGGGCCTCTACCACACTCCCTCCCGGGACCTGGACTGCTCTGACAGGGCCTGGGCAGCTGGGCCCCAGACCCCAAGGCCCAGGTGTCCTCTCCCCAGGGCTGAAGACAGGACCCTTTCCCCAGCAGCTTATGTTTCCTATTTGTGTTTGTCTCTGTTTTAGGGATTTATTTCTCTGCAAGGGACCCAGGTGACTGAACTCCCTCCTGGCCCTGAGGACCCAGGGAAGCACCTCTTCGAGATCAGCCCAGGTAGGACTGAGCATCTTTTAGGTGCCCCGAGGGAATGTCTGAGGGTGTCACTGCAAGCCTGCTTGGGGAGGGCAGATCCCAGGACACTTGTCCCTGCAGGAACACCAGCATGGTCTCCACAGATGACCGGGAGGTGGGGGCCAATCTAGAGTGCATCGCACACTGGGAAGAAATGAGAACATCAGTGTGGCTATATGTATTTTAAAATTCATGAGAAATGCAAGGGAAGAAATCAGTCAGCCGGGACATCCGAGGGGGACGGTGCTGTCCCATTAGCAGTTATGAAGCACTTTTCTCAGCTCCACACTTCCCACTGCGGTTGTTGCTGAGCCGAGTGGCCGGGCCTGCCGGGGGAGCCCGTCTGTCCGTGGTGAGGCTGAGTTCTACAGCCGAGCACCATGCGCTTAGCTCGGCTTCCACCGGACACAGAGCTCAGTTTCCTCCACAGCACAAGGGTCTGAGCAGTGTCTTCCAGAGCTGGGCCCAAGAGCAAGACGAAGGTGTGGGGCCACATGGGCTACTGGTGGACAGCCATGTAGCCTGGTCTCAGCGCTGCTGGCATCTGAGGTGCTGCAGAGCCAGCCCCAGAGGTGTCTCTTTCAGGAGGCAGAGGCCGGGACACGCCCGCCAGAGCTGTGCCCTGCAGAGTTGACCCTGTCCCTAACTGGTCCTGGCCTGTCTGAGCCATGTTGCCTGGACCATGGTGACAATCATGGGAACGAGGCCACTAGCATGATGGGAAGTTGGGGCCCAGGCAGGAGGGAAAACGTAAAGGGTGGGGCCTCACTGGATGTCTATGAGGCAGTGAGCAGCTGCCCGGGGCTCTGATGAAGTGGCCTGGCCAGGGGGGACCCGCCCAGGCTCAGGCAGTGAGCCGCAGCCCTGGGGGCAGGAAGGAGAGGAGCCAGCTGAAGCCGGAGTGCGGCTGCCTCTCCCATTCTATAACAGGAATCTCAGGACGCTGGGCGGAGGGATGGACAGGCCTTCCCAGCCGTAGACCTCGTGTGTGACATCCACCTGTGTACCTGTGGCCTGTATGGACTCTGATCTGTGCAGGATCTTGGTACTAAACCACATGTTAGAAGCGACACCAGAACCCCGGGGTGGGGAGATGGAGGCTTGGCGACTGGGGAGGCAGTAAGGTTTCTGCAGTGAAACCAGACAGAAATGAAACATGGGGCATTGGGAATCTGGAGGTGGGGGGAGGCCAAAGCCAAGGGTGGGCGTCACCACACGCTGGCCAGAAAGCAGACAGGCGCGAGCTGCACCCCACAGGCTGTCAGGGGCGTCACTGTATCGCCGCCATGTCTGGCACCTGAGGATTCTGGGACAGGGAGCAGGTGCATCTTCTGTCTTACAGGGCGGCCTTTCAAGCTCCAGGGCAGGGGGTAGGCGTCTATATGGGCTGTGGTTTGGGCAGCGCTCAAGGAAAGGGATGTCTATTTTTATGTCCATTTTACAAAAACAGGCCCTAGGGCCAGGGATTTAGCTCGGTGGTCCCTATGCTAGTACAAAGTCCCAAGTTCGGTCCCTGTATTTAAAAAAACAGACCCAGGAGCTGTGTCCCCTGAGGGTCTTCTTGCTGATAGGGACCCTGCAGAAACCTACAGCAGTTCCGGGGGTCACAGGGTGGAAGGGTGCATGCCTGAGTCTGAGGCCAGCTGGCTGCTCAGACAGACCTGCTCTCACAGTGACCCAAAATCCGTGAGCCAGTTAGCTCGGTTCCTGAGCCAGAGGCTCTTACACTGGGAGAGAGGATGTGCACACCACAGGAGGCCTGGCATCCCGAGTTGTGACCCCAGGCTGCATCCAGGGCAGGCTCCCCAGAAGCCTCCTACAGACCCGGGCATCCTCCCAGAGAAGGAAGGTTCCAGCCCCTCCCCCCAGCACAGCAGTCATGGCCTGGCTGAGAACCACCCTCAGTTGGGTCCGCAGAGCTGCCTTTGAACCGTCAGCCCCTGCTAGAGCTGCTCAGGGAAGCTGAGGCAGGGTCGGGTGGGAGAGCCAGAGGTCACCTCTGCAGGGTGCTGTGCACCCATCTGCAGACCAGGGCGCCACTCCAGTGGGCTCGTGGCCTCGGAGGAACTCTCTTCCCCTTCCTCCAGGGGCACTGAGTTCTGTGGCCTCCTGTCAGCCTGATATTGAAGGGATCTGGCCCATGGCTCGTGCCTGTGGCTCATGCCAGCTTCTGGCTTCAGCTGGAAAAGCTCCCTCTTTCATGGCCCACGAAGGTGCGGTGGCCCAGAGAGGTTAAGCTGAGCTCCTGAGGTCAGGCAGCTGGCAAGTAGGGGAGCCCGGCCCCGTGTCCTGGGCTTAGCTCTGGGCCCTGTTGGGACGGGGAATTAGCAGTAGCACTGCGAGTACTAAACCTGGAGTGATCCTACCTCAAATCACAGCAGTTCCCCATGGTCCCCTAGTGTGCCCCTGGGTTACAGCCAGCCTGGCAGAGCCTGGAGGTGGCAAGGAGAAGTCTGCCCTTAAAGAATCGGGCATTTTCATCCTGAGCCCCAGGCCTGGTAGCCAGATGAGGTGTTAGGTTGATGCAGATTACCTGGACCTGTGGGGCTCCCTACACAATTCTGAGGGTTCCTGAGTGGTGGGTGCTGAGCATCCTGGACCTGGACCAGGAGCAGGACAGGAGGAGGGAAGGAGAACCTAACTCCTCTCCCTCGACACAGCGCTCAGCAGGCAGAGGCCAGGCAGGCCATGTGAAGACCCCTCACTCCTGGCCCAACGCTCCTAAAAAGGAGAAAACGTGAGAACTGTTGGAAATGTGACTGGAGTCCCAGTATTGTCATCATATAGCAAACTAGCTACATTCATTTTAAGCTTTAAGTCATGGTTCTTTTGGGGCTCCTCAACCATGTAAACTGACCATTTTTCAAGGTACAAATTTAAAATGTAAGGAAACATTGTGGTGTTACCGCCATCTAGTGGATGGACTTGCCAACTCTGCCACTGACCTCACGCCCTCTGCCCTCTGCTGACCCCTTCAGCCCACCATACCTCTGACCCCAAAGCATCTGAGTCACGAGTGTGACTACATCAGGGTGGCTTCTCTCCTTGTCCTGAGCTGCGGCCAGGGAACCACCTCACAATCACACACAGGTACGGAGGGGCGAGGTATGCTCCTAAGTGTTCAGGGGACCCCAGAAGAGGGGTGACCTGGCATTTGTAGCTCGCATGGACAAGCACTTGTTTTTCACGGTTATCAGGTGGGAAAGTCAATGTAAAGGCCCTGCTAACGGGGCTTTGGCAGGCAGCGGTGAGAGCAGTCGCCCACTCGGCCCCAGAAGTCTGCTCTGCAGTGGAGAGAGAGCAGAGTGTGGGTTTCCCTGGGACTGTGGGCAAGAGCTGATGGCAAAGATGGGCCTCACGCTTGCTGGATTATCCTGGGGACAGAGAGATGACACCAGCTAGGACTCGGAGGACCACATGTGTCCAGACGGAGACCCCAGGAGCCTGGCCTCTGCTCGCACCATCACCAGCCAGGGAGGGCAGCCTTGCCCCAGAGAGCAGAGGCACGCTTGCTTCCCCTCCGCCTCTTTCCCACCCTAGGAGAAGGACTGGCAGAGTGGTCTCTGTCACACCCACCACCTCTCCAGCTCCAGAAAGAGCTTCAAACCGGAAGTGAGGGAATAGGATCAAGAGTAAACCCAGAGGGTTGCTGGACGCTGGGAGAGAGTGGGAGGTGGACGTCAGACACAGTCCTGGGGGTAGCCCTTCACGGTCACTCTTTGTGCTAGGGCAGGTTAGCTGTTCTGAAAGTCCCACATCTCAGCATCTTGACACAGTATTCTTGTGTATAGAGTCAAAAGGGAATGCTCCTGATGCCAGCAGCTTCCCATCCTGTGGCTTTGCCATCTGAAAGTTGTAACATGCAAAAGTGTCTGCTTCTAGTCTACTTGCTTATTTCTTTCAAATAGCAGTTGTGATATTTCTAACCTGTGGACTCTCAGACAGTCTGTAGGTCCACTGGTCCTTAGAGGAACTGACCTGAAAACACTGATCAGTTTTTGGAAATTTGGGCAGTGAGCTATGTGACGCCATGTGGTCACCTGCACAATATAATGGCCTTATGCACATCTACTCGGCTGCCATGTGTAGGCCTGGGACACCCATGGCCACTGGTCATGGCACTGGGCAGCAGTGGAGATGAGTCCCCATTTCACACACACTGCAGGACGTCTGGCGCTGAGCTTCCTGAGCAACAGGCTGAGTTTCTGTTTGGGTGAGGAGGTGGCAGAGATGTGACCACATGCCAGTTTGGGTCTTCAGTTTCCTTACAGGCTGATCTCCAGCAGCGAGGGCTGAGTGGAAGGAACTTAGTTCCCTGGGGTGAGGCCTCGGAAGGGAGCGTTGGGATCTTGTCTTTGCTCCCCCTTGCTTCCTGGCGGTTTTGAGGAGCACATACCGCACCATGCACTGTGCTGCCACCTGCCACCAGACTGTGACCTCTGAAACTATGACCCGCCTAACCTTTCTTCCTTACACACTGACTATCACAGGCATTTTGTCACAGAAAGGGAAAGCTGATTAATGCATTGTCCTGCTGTGTATTGGCTCAACAGTTTCCTGAAGCTGTAGTAGCAGGCCTTGCATGTGCCTTCTCTAGATGAGAAGATCGAGGCACAGAAGGGTCCCTTGCCCAAAGCCACATGATTGGTACAGATAGAGTTCAGATTCCGCTCCAGGATGTCGCCCGTGGCCAGTGGCCAGCAGAAGCCCCAGCCAGTGCTGGGCACCAGGACCCTGAGACATAGCATGGGTCAGACAGATCCCTTCGAGGTCGAGAGATGTGCAGGAGGAGGAGGCCAGCTCAGTGCCCGTGCAGAAAAAAGATGTAGATAAAATTCTTTGCCAGTGATATCAGCCAGGCTAAATCCCTAGATAAATGAGGATGTGGGGAGGAATGTGGCAGGGGATTAGGGGTGGCAGTTGGACGACCCAGATCACTCTGGGGAGCCACGCCTCGCCCCGTGGGCCCACCCCTGGGAGCCTGCAGCTCGGGCACAGGGAGGCGCAGGCTGTTCTCCAGTGGCTTCGGGCCTCGGCTGTCCTGGTCCACACTTGGCCTGTCAGCATCTCCTGCGAGCTGGGTGGGAGATAGTGATTCTGCAGCTGGACCAAAGCCACGGCTGCCCAGTCTGCAAGCTCCAGGAGAGAGGGATGTACACACAATCCAAGCCCAATCTCAGCGCTATTGTCAAAAGCGGGTGGGAAGCAATGGTAGGGAGAGGCAGACGAGGCCGAGCGCTACAGGTCGTTCTTGGGCTGCAGAGCAGGCTTTGTGGCTCACACATTGATTCTGGCCTGCAGATATGTATTTTGTTTGGCTTGTGAATTTTTTTTTAATAAATTTGCTCATGAGAAAATATAGATTTCTATAGAGGGCCGAATAACAGTTGCCCTCTTCAAATAGAACCTGAGGGCCCCGCAACTGGCCCGAGTCCCCACCGCCCCCATTGCCCGCCCCTTCTTGTCTATTCCTCCTCCCTGCTGACTTCGGTGGGGGTCTGAGGCCAGAAGCCCTGGAATAGATAACTTAAAACTCTAACAAAACAGTGGTTGTCATGTGCTAGTCAAATCATTTGACATCTTTAATTACTGATTACAGTAGGTTAAAACTGTATGCTCAGTAGGGAGAGGAACGGAGCCTGCAAGGTGGGGGAATGGGGATGGGAAAACAGGAAGAGGAAGGCTGTATCACGTACAGGTACAAGTTCCCTATGATGAATGCTATCCTTATGTATATCTAAAATGTATCAGTAAAGATTTTGCAGTAAAAAAAAAAAAAGCATGCTAGTCAGCCTGCTTGAATTGCAATTCTAGCTCAGCCTCTGCCCAGGCCTGAGGTCCAGAACAATTCAGTTCAGTCTCATCATCCTGAAATTGCCAAACCAGCATAGCTGTGCGTAGAGTATTACGTACAATATGGCACACGGTTAGCTACTGCTACAGAGCTGTGAATTACTAGACTCTAATCTACAGCCACTTATGGAGAGCTACTCACTATGGCATTGTAACTGCATGTGCCATGCAAAATAATGTGCCCAAGTGGAGGTACTTTTTCTCCATATTTCCAAAATATCATTATTAGTCATAAGTATTTTCCAGTAAAAGGTACTCAGGTTTTTTTATTCATAAAAAAATGATAAGATTGAGTCATTCATACTCAAATGGATATACTTTCAGGACATCCTCTTAAGTAAAATAAATAGGTCATTATCTTTTCTCTGGTATGAGAAAATGAAGATGTAAGTGAGTTCTAGTATATATAGTACATATTGTGAAATAGAAAATATTTAAGAGAAAATAGGGTGTAAAGGTAAATAATGAGGGGGAAAAGAATGTGAGAGTAATAAAAAAGGAAACAAGGCTATGTATATAAGGAGTAGAGAGCTATAGGGTGGGTAAGGGAATAGAAATAAAAGAATAAGTAGTCTCATATACTGGTACAAACTTGGTTTGAATGATGTGTATATATAATGTACCAATAAAGATCTGAATTTTAAAAAATTAGTACTCAGAATATATAACATTTTAAAATTCAGGAAATCTAAAAAATATAAAGGTATAGAAATATTAGAAGCATTAACTAAAAAGATAAATCTAAAAAATAAAAGTATTAAAAATATTGTCTGTCTGGGCCGAGGATTCAGTTCAGTGGTTTTGGCATCTGCCTGGCAAGCACAAGGTACCGAGTTCAATCCCCAGTTACCACATACCACAGTGCCGGGCATGGTGACTCACGTCTGTAATCCCAGCACATGATAACCACGTGCCACAGTGGTCACGCCTGTAATCCCAGCACTTGGGAGGCAGAGGCAGGAGGATGGCTGTGAGTTCAAGGATATGCTGGGCTACATAGTGAGATCAGGGCCAGCATAACTACAAAGCAAAAGCCTGTTTCAAAAAAAAATTGTCTTTCTAATAAAAATTATGAGGAGATAAAGTAGTTAAATATCCCATTTCTTCTTTGCTACTATGGAGGCATTTGGAATTTTTCTCTTCTTTGTTGCTGGCAGGAATTAATCTTTTTATTGATCATAAGCTACACCTTTTATAGATAAGTTAATCTCTCCAAATTCTCCAGCCTTGTGGTAGGTGGGTGGAGGCGTAGGGAAGTGTGAGGGCAATTTTTGGGCTGTTGATCCAATGTCACAGCCTCTAAAGTCTTTGGACCTGAACAGATATTTATGCTGTGACAGAGGAACCTGGGTTCTCCTCCTCCCTGTACCAGTCTGTTCTGTGTTGCTGTAACAATACACTTGATACCGAGTAGTTTATAAAGAAAGAGGGTTTATTGAGCCTACAGTTTTGGAGATCGAGAGTCCACCCCTGAGTGGCCCCGTTTGGAGTCTGGTGAGGCCCCTGGGTTCTGCAAAATATATCAGATGACACCAACTTGGGACCACATGAAAAAGGGAATGATTGCATGGCAAGATGAGGAGATGAGAGACCCTGGGATCCAACTTCCTCCTTTATGGATTGGTCTCAAGGAACTAACTGGGTCCCCCGGAAGCTGCACCAAGTCCTCCTGAGGACAGTGATGCCCAGGACCTCTTCACAGCCCCTCCTCTGCCATGTTGAAGGCAGGCCCGCTATCACCCATGAGCCCCTGGGGGATTCAGGTTGTCGCCTCAGGGCTGGGAGGAGCAGACAGCCATGTCCTAGGCAAGCTGGCTCCAGAATCCACTGGGGTGCATCCTCAGGGGTAAATGAGTCTGCCTTTTAAAAAATATACTTCAAAAATACTAGAAATTCAGCCTTTAGAAAAAAACCACATTATTCTGGAATGTCAGAAGGTCAGCAATGGAGGCTACAATTCCAGAAAAGCTTCAGGTCACTGAGCCCAGCCCTCCTCGATGTTCTCCTGGGCACCTGAGAGCCCAGGACAGTCTGGAAAGCCAGAGCCAGGAAGCAATGAGGCAGTTGTGCCCGAGATCCGCGTCTGCCAGGAACCTCCGTGTGGCCTCACTCGGAAGCAGACGTGGCAGACACAGTTACCTAAGATGTGGTCAAGAGGGTCGGCCGCCAAGCCCTGGTGTCCTTAGGAGCAGGGAGGGGACACAGAGACAGGCAGGGGCAGAGGCTGGCTGGATGGCTCTCCCAGCCCAGGAATGCTAAGACAGGCCGGAAGCAGGCAGAGGTCAGAGACAGGAAGGGCCCTCCCCAGAGCCTCAGAGGAGCCCCTGCCATGACTTCTGATTCCACACTTCCGGCCCCCAGCACCCGGGAGAATGAGCCTCTGTTTTTAAGGCCTCTGCATCAAGGACTTCTGGCACAGCAGCCTGGACTCATTGTGAGTAGAGTTGAGACGACCCTGCCTTGGGCACTGCCCTTTGTACTGATCCCTCCTCCTCAGCTGTAGTTCTTGGTCACTGCCTGCCCCGCTGTGCCACCCGCTCAGCCTGGGCACCTCCTGACCTCCAGCACTGCTCCTGAGGTCAAGGCCAGCTGGGAAGAACAGAAGCAGGAGGGCTGGAGATTTAGCTCAAGTGGCACCTTGCCTACCTTGTGAGCACAAGGGCCTGGGTTCGATCCCCAGTACCAGGGAGGACTGACTGGTTCCCTGGTGTGTGCACTGCCTTGAAAGATCGTGCTTCCCCCCCAAGCCCACCGGCTGTGACGACAAGGACCTCTGAAGTTTCCTGGCGGTAACTGGAGGTGCAGGGGCCTGTCCGAGCAAACGCTCAGAAACCTGTCATGGTCCACCTTCTGCTGCTGTAATTAAATGGCAAAAACTGGGTTATTTGTAAAGAATGCAATTTATTTGGCTTTTGGTTCTAGAAGTCAGGGCTTCTTGCTGCACCATGACATGATAGGAACCTCTCAAGGTGAGACTCAGCCAGTGTAGCTGCTCAGGTCCTCTCTCCTGTTACAGTCACCAGTGTACACTGGGGCCCCGCCCTCCTGCCCCCTCAAATAGTCCTATGTGGATTTGAGGATCCACTCTCACCACATACAAGTCATAGAACCCCTGCTTTTCCACTGGGCCCCAGCCCTCTGGACTCTGTGGGGTCCAGGAGACCCTGCAGGCTGGGGAGGCAGTGGGCACCAGGGGTCCACAGCCCGGGACAGGGAGAGTGGTCCGGAGGCTCTGGTCTCAGTCCCCACGTTGGGTGCAGAATGCCCTTCACAGAAAGCAGGCAAGGGTGAGTGTGGAGCCAGACGCAGCCCCGGATGTGCGCCGCTCTGGGTCCGGCCGCCGCTCTGGGTCCGGCTGCAGCCTGGGAGGCTCAGCGCCAAAGAATGTGGAGAGTTCTTCTCTTTCTTCTCTCCAGCAAGAGAAGCTGGTCTTCCTTGTCCTGAGGAAGGTCACTTAAGTGGCCTGTGTGGATAGGCAAATGGAGGGCTGGGCAGCAGCCGGCTCTGGGCTTCTGCATGGGTTCATAGGGGCGTTTGTGGGTGGTAGGCTTTATTTTAGGTTTTATTTTGGCAAAGATTGTGCCCTTGGAGGGGAGCTGGTGTGGACTGCCTAGCACACATGCACACCTATGTGAGAATTGCAGAAAGGCTCTTGTGGGCTCATGTACAGAGAATGCTCAGGAAGCACTTGCCATACAGTAAGCACTTAGTAGCTGCCGCCTTTATTACTGAAGCAACGTACCACTGGGCATCTCGTGACGTCCCCAGAGCCGGCACTATCTGCATCTCTCTGTTCATCCATGACCACAGCCACACACTTCCTCAGCTGCACTTCTCCTGGGGTGGGAGGAAGGAAGGAAAGCCATAAAGAGCAGGTGGGGGCAGGGCCCGGGGCTGCAAGGCCCGCACCCTGACAATGGACTCTGTAAAATCCCTCCCTGGGCAGTGGGGCCAAGTTCAATGGCTTCAGGCCACATGAGCAGCAGGAAAAATGTAGCCCAGGAATTTCTCTCCAACGAAGGCCCTGTCTTCTCTGTGGGAATTTGTGGTGCAGACACATTCCTTCCATGGGCAGCGTCCACACAGCTGAGGCCCGTTGCTGTCCAGCTGGGAGTGGGCATTGCGAGTGTGCCAGGGAACCTGCTCTCCCTGGCCCAGGTCCCAGCTGCTCTGCGGCCCGCACCCCCACTCATCCCGGGCACGCTGGCCCCTGCCAGTCACACTGTCCAGACAGTTTTCATAACTGCTTCCCTGATCTGTCACCCAGCAGTGGGTTTCAGACATCTTGGACAGGACTCCCATCACCCTGGAGCTGTGACTCACTTCTTCTTCCAAGCCAAGTACTTCCCAGTGTAAGAGAACGCATCTCCCAAATGCTCCCGAATTCTTTTAAGACACTGTGAGCAACAGTGCCCGGGCCAGTGCAGGCTTCCCAGCCACTTTTGTCCATAGAGTTGTGTTGGAGCACGGCCATGCCTGCTCACACGGGCATCATCTCCAACAGGGCTCCTGCTGCAAGCCAGGGATGAGTGAGCAGAGACGGTGCTCAGCTGTGCTTCCTATCTGCCCCTTAGTAGAAGCTTACCAACTCCTGCTCTAAGACAGGTGTGGCACATTTGGGTACTAAGTGAGTTAGATAAGGGCAAGAAGTCCTAGTGTGAGCAGGATAAGAGTTCACTGATAGAACTTGAAAAAAAAAAAAGAAAAAAAGCCAAAAATAGTCATGATGTGTGTGTGATATTATTCTATATGGTGACTAGATAAGAAAGTTCTACAGAGCAGGGTAGAAGGCAACACCTTTAAACTCCTAGCACACAGGAGGCTGAGCCAGGAGAATTGCTGTGAGTTCAAGGCCGGCCTGCCTGAACTCCATAGCAATCCTCTGTCTCAAAATTAAATAAAACAAAACAAAAAAACTAGAAGAATTTTGAGAGTTGTCCTCAAAAAATGATAAAGTTATAAAGAGACAGCTATTCAACTTGATTTAAACATTACCCAAAGTACCACAAGACGTTTCCCGGTTCCACAGTATTATGCATAAATTTCATGTTTTAATATATTAGTTAAAAATAATTTTAAAGTTAAGAAAGACTAAAAGTAAGTATTGCATTTACTTATTCACTTTTACTCCTAATATGCCTCAAAGGATTTGAAATGTCTTTGAATGAGAACACTAAGAATTAAATAATTATGATACAGTAGGAAAAAAAGGAGCCTGAGAAAAGGCAAGTAAAAGTTTAAAAGCAAGATAAGAAGCCAAAATACAAGTACAGAAATTACTAGGACACTTTTGCTTTCCGAAAGCAGACCTTACATTTTTCCTGGAAGGCAAAAGAAAAATAAAATGAGAATTGAGTCTCATTAGAGGAAAATAAAATGCAGACTCATTCTTAGAGGATCCGCAGCTTGTCCTAGCACAAAATGTGAGGGACCTTCAGGCAAAGAGTGCTGTCTACCTTCCCCAGTCATGCTTAATCACAAGCAAAAAGAAAGCAGCACAGCTAGTCTGTAAGGTGAATGAGAACAGCCCACTGGGAAGAGGGGATCTGGCTAGCTGGCTTAACTCAACATCTGGCCGGATGTGGCACAGGTGCTCAGAGCCCCTGAAAGATGGGATAGCGGCCCCCTTTCCAGCTCATCACTGACACCCCTCTCCCCGTCTCGCCTGCAGTGCCTGGCATAAAGCAGGCCTCCAAGATGTGCTTAGCATGGGGTGGACTTGCCTTGGGAAAAATGAGGGGGTAGTGTTGAGGCAGAGTCCCCCTGGTTCTGGAGCATGCTTACCTATGCACGCGCGTAGCGTGGAGCAGAATTCCAGGCAGGAATGAGGACCACAGTGGAGCAGAGGCTGAGGGAGAGCCTGGGAGATGCTCCCACCAAAAGGCAGGATGCAATAATTGGTCCTTAGGAAGGTGGCCAGGGGCCAGATGTGGCAGTGTGTGCTGTAACCCCAGCACTTGGGAGACTGAGCAAGAGGACTATGAGCTGGAGGCCAGGCTGGGCTGCATGGTGAGACTATCTCAAAAAACAAATGAGAAGGTGGCCTGTGGCTTCAGACTGCTGAGATTCAACCTACCAGGTACTGACTGAGTGATGCTGACAGCAAGTAGCCCCTGCCAGAGGTCCTCCCTCACCTGCAGAGAAGGTTCGATGACTGTCACCATGGGGGAGGGGTGCTATTTGGAAGACTGAACAAAAGGACAGTGCGCAGAGGTGCTGGTCCTGCAGGAGAGGTGCTTAGGTAATGCAAAGTGTTTTCATCTCTCCCACCTTCCCGGAGCTGTGTAGACCAGGTACAGGAGCTCGTGGGCAGACACAGGCAGGACCAGAGAAGCTGAGAGCAAGGAGGCACGTGTGCCCGTCACTAGCATCCATCGGAGCTGCCATTGTTACTGCTGGTGTTTTGAGACAGGGTCTCATCTGTAGTTCAGGCTGACTCTTCTGCTTCTGCCTCCTAAGTGCTGAGATGACAGGTGTGCACCACATCTGGCTAGGAGTTGTCTTTTTAATCAAAGTCACTCTAGGTCTATGAGCCTTAAGGAACAACCAAGGAACATCTCATTGGCATAAGGAAGTACTGTCTTTTCCCTCTGAGAGTGTTGAAAAGTCCAAGATGGTCTGGGTTCCAGCCTGACTCCACACGCTGCTGTGTGACCACATGCAGATTTCTGCCCTCTCTGTGCTTTCATGGCCTCTTTACATAGAAATAATGATCAACAAATACACCGAGCTGATCTGGGCTCTAAGAGAATTACCCTTCTCAGCCTGGAACGTTTTCAGGGCCAGGCAGCATCAGCAGTGAGCAGGGCTGTGTAGTACTCCCTGTGGTTTAGTTCTGTTAGCTTCGAATTTGCCCGAACCTGACTATTTATTACTCGCTGACTGAGGATCCTCTTCCAGGGTGGTCTCACACATGGGGCTGCAATTCAGTGCAGTTTCTGGGGTTGCTGATGGGGACCTCAGTCCTCCATGTAACTACACGTCTCTAGATTAGGCTCTCTAAGCAGGAGGGTCTCAGGACAGTCCTGCCAGTCTCTGGGGCGGGGGAGGTGGCCTTTCCTGAAGACAAAAGTATAAGCCACCAAGCCTGTGTAGGACTTGGATCCAAACTAGCCCAGAGTCACGTTTGCCACTTTCTGTGGTTCGAGCAAGTGCCAGGCTGATCCAGAGTCGTGGGTATGTGAGAGTCTGCTCGCTGGCCAACTTGGGTCTCCAGGGACAAGGGAGGAAGCAGCAGCTGGCTCTGGGCTAATGAGGCAGGCTGGCCACACAGAGCAGGTCCAGCCCTCCTCCCGAGCCACTGTGCTGCGGGCCCCCATCCCGCTAGCTGAGCTCCCTGAGCCCTGCAGCCTGCTGGGGCTTGTGTACTAGCGGGCCTCCGTTCTCCCCCGAGAGGGCAGCCTGAGCTCGGCTCAGGCCCTGCAGCTCTGATGACCCTGATGTCTGGGCTTAGTTCAAGACATCCAAGATCATGGTATATTTGGCAGAGCAGAGCTTTGTTCAAGAAATGTGATTGCTCAAACAACTTTTGTGCTCAGGATGTAATTTTCAGTTATAGCCCCAGACTCTAGGACACACGTAGGAAATTCCATCCACTCGACTCTATGTTCCATTCAACCACCCAGCATCTGTCCATCTGTTTGTCTATGCACGTATCCGTCCAATACTCCAGTTATCCACCTAACCACCTATCTGTCAAATTGCCTTCCCATACATTCATCCATTGGCCACCTGTCTATATTTCCATCTGTCCACCCGTCCACTCAACCATGAGTCCGTCCATCAGCCATCCACTCATCCACCCAACCATCTAGTTATCCACACAGCCACTCAGCCATCAGCTCACAGACCCCTCCACCCAGCCATCCATGCGCCTCCCCTTGTGTCCACATCCACTCATGCCTCCGTTCACCTTCAGTACCTCCACACACCTGCCGTCCCTCTTGTTCTGACATTCTCACCTCACTGGCCTCCAGCAAAGTCTCTTCCTTTGCGTAAACTTCAGTTTCTCCCTCTGCAATTCAGTCTCGCGGTGTCTGCTGGTGTCTCTGCCCCTTGGTGGATGGAGAGAGAAATATTGGTGAATGCACAGTGTGAGAAGCACAGAGTGAATGCTATTTTCCTTTCTCTTCGGGAAGCGACACAACTAGACAACCATAAAAAAGACCATGTGTGATCATGTGCTGTCCAAAAAAGTGTGTGAAACCAAAGGCAAAAAACACTAGATGCTGTTGCCCTCCTATTTGTCTACTGAGCAGCCCTGGGAGTTGATATTTAAAGCCTCTTTGAAAAGTTGAGTGTCCCAAAATATATTTGAATGGTTCAGTGGGGATGTTGACCCTTTATAATAGGCTCATTCGAAAAATCCTGCCTTGCTACTTCCTCTTAGAAAGATAAACAAGTGGCCTACAATGGCCGCTGTGATGTTTTCTTTTAAATCTTGCTTTCCAAATGTAGCACTTGGCTGTCGGACAATCCCCGGGCGCTGGCTCCCGCAGATGCGCTCCCTGAACACGGAGCTTCGGCTGGAATTCCCGGGCTCAGCAGCCTGCAGTGACTAAGTGATCTTACTCTTGCTGCAACTGTTTCAAAGGACTTGGCAGCGGCCAGAAGTCAGGTCTCCTTGCGTTGTCTCAGATGCTCGCACTCTGACCCATCTACTAGTCTGAGGGGAAAACATTTTTCTTTCCTGACCTGCTGCAGGGCAGCCCTGCCTCTCCCCAGCTCCTCCTGGGTCTTTCTGAGTGGTTAAAGGCGAGGAGCAGAAATCTGCCTGCTGGTGTTAATCTCCTCTTTGAACAGAGACTTAGCTCCTGGGAAAAGCTCTTCCCACCCCCTTGGGGCTCCCTCTGTGCTTCAGCCTCCTCTGTTCCTTTGCTTGTCCGCAGACAGTGTTGCGCGACCCCTCCGCGCCCCCCCCCCCCAGGCCGCCTCTGTCCTCCAGAAGGCATGGGGGTGGGGAGGTAAGGAGAGAGGCCCCTGGAAGCCGAGTCCCACAGCCCTGCCTGAGGCCAGGGACAAGCCCTGGGGACCTGAGGGGCTTCAGAGAGAACCTGGCACTCAGGACCCTGCTTAGCTGACTGACAGGACGTGCACAAGGGCCTGGGTTTCTCCTCAGTGCATCCTGGAGACAGACAGGCGAAGAGTCCTGCAAATATGATACGAGAAGCTATGATTTCTCTCATTTGTTTACACACTACTAAGTGAATGTGCTTTCCTTTGACAAAGTGAGGCCCAGTATCTCCTGCCACCCACGTCCTTCCGTCCACCCCAGGACCCACTGGTGGGTCCTGTTCCTCCTGTGATGTCAAGTGCAGTGCCCAGACCAGAGCTCGACCAGGACTGGGCCTTGGCCGCGTGCTGCGGGGTGCGCTTTGCGTGAGTTCTGTGCGTGGGTACAGTCCAAAGCACCGAGCTGCCTTTTAGGAACAGCGTGCTTGGCAGTCCTTTCCCGGGCACTTTGGTGGTTCCGACTTTCTGCAGTGGCGAGGAAGGCTGCAGGAAGAGCCGGGCCAAGTAGGTTTCCCTGGCCAAGGGCCAGCCTTTCTGTGCTTCCGGTTTGTAGCATTCCTCGTTTTAATGGAGCAGCAGATGCTACCTACAACAACCACACCCTGGCCGAAGCTCCTTGCCCAGACCCTGGCCGGAGCTCCTTGCCCAGATCCTGGCCTGCACCTATGATGCTGTCACGGCTGCCGCACGTGTGGCGGCTCCTCTGCCGTGTTCAGCACTTGTGTGCGCACCACGTCTGCGAGGGTCACTGCACTCTCACCAGGGCCCGGGGAAGCGGCTTCTGTTATTCCCTCCGCTTCATAGACGGGGACATGAGTGTAATGCCACCAGCCCTTGATGGAATTTAATTAGGTTGTAAAATGCTCCTCCTGCCACCGCCCACAGTGGGGGGTGCTGAGTCCTGAGATCAGGAGCCTTAAGACATCCCCATCCCCAGTTCCTCAGGAAGTGACAGCTCAAAGGGCACAGCGAGGTCCCTCACCTCAGGTCCAGGAGAAGATGAGAGGACAGGGCCGTACTGGCCCCGACGCCCCTGGGTCCTCAGGGGCGGGTGAAGCCGGCGGCAGTTCGGCCTGCGCAGGGGCGCCCCCTGGCCGCAGATGGGTGCGAAGCTGCGCGCCCCTAGAGTAACGGGCCGCGGGGAGGGCGCCGCAGCCGGAGCGAGGGCCGCCCCGCGAGCCCAGATAAAAGCAGCCGCGCTGCGCTGCGTGCTCCTCACGCGGACTCTGGGGCGGCCGAGCTGGCTGGACGCCCCGTGAGAGCCTCTGGCGCCGGCCAGAGAGTGGCTCAGGCCGAGACTGCCATGGGGCTGTGCTGCTGCAAGGACTGGCGGGGACACCTGCGAGCGCCCAAAGGTAACCGGCGCGCACGTGCGGGGAGGCGCGCTCTGAGCACCAGGGACCTGCCCGCCTCCCCTCCGGGCCCCGCACAGCCCAGCTTTTCGGGGCTCAGGTGCAGTTCCTGAGTCCTGCAAACCCAGGCTCCCCTTGACTCGGGGTCGGAGGGAGGGGGTCAAGGGCTGTGGGTTTTCTGAGTGCGCGCAGGAGCGGGCCGCCCGAGAGGGACCGTGCGTCCTCCCTACCCGCTGGGGTCACAGCGTGGACGAGGGGCCCTGCTCCGAGTTTTGCAAAGTCGCGCGGACTTGCGCTCGGGCTGCGTGGAATGCAGCGGCTTGGAGCGGGCCCAGAGCCCAGGCGCGCGGGACGTTGGCGGTGAGGTCCGCCTCCTGGCCTTCGGGCGATTTAACTCTTGCCTGGCTGGTAGTGAGGAGCCAGGGAGCAGCCGTTATACTCCAGACCCGCCTGGTTGGGCGCGTGCAGTGTGGCCCTGATTGGCAGGGGGAAAGGAAAGGCCAGCTGTGTGCTTGGGAGTGAGCAGGAGGCTTCGAGAGCCCAGCGCCAGAAGCCTGGCCAGTGACTCTCAGTCAGGACAGGTGCCACCTCTGAAGAGGGCGCCTGGGTCCTGATAAAGGGCACTGAGTGCTAAGTGCCCACAGAACTAGCCTGGCAAGTCCTGCGGTGATGGCAAGGCCACTCATGGCCAGGTTTGTGCCATAAAGGGTTTGAGGTGGTAGCTTCCAGCACGCATAACAGTCACCCACAGCAGACCAGTAGGCAGGGCGTCTGGAGCCCAAGGGAAACGTGACCGTCTGTGGTCCGTCTGCTGCCAGCTCCGAGTGGGAAATGCCAATATCCAGTGACCCACATTGTCCCCTCGCAGTGGTTTTCTTTGCATTTGATTTTAAAGAGAAAGAGGGAAAGAAAGCGTTATGCTTGGGAGGTCTCCTCTTGGAGGGTGAGACCAGCTGTGGTCCTCACTGTCACAGCAGCTGACCCGGGTGCCAGGGGCCCCAAGAACAGCAGAGTCCAGTGGAGAAGGGTTTGAGGGGTGCAGGGCCTGGGGAAGCACCTTTGGCCTCTTCCTGTTTTCCTCAAGGTGAACCTGGCCCAGAGGCAGGAGAGTCTGCAGAGCCCAAGGGAGGGGTGACAGGTATTCAGTCAGCATCCCCAGAGAGAGTCAGGGTGCTGTGACCCCCAGGACCCCCACGGGCTCCCCCAGCTAGGTGAGGAATGCCTGGTTTAGCTGTACTCCTCCGCCCCACCTCCACCAGCCACTGCCTCGAGGAATGGCTTGCCCAGCAGCCAGAGGGCAGCCCGGCCTGAAGGGCGCCCCTAAGGTTCTGCATCCATGAGAATGCACAGAGCTGGCCGTGCCATGTCTCTGAGACAGGAACAGGCTGGGGTGACAGCAGGGGAGCTGGCCTGTGCCTCGGGGAGAAGACCCACATGGCTGGGGTATCTGTGGCTCATGGAAAGCAGATTTTGCTTTTTTAATATAAAAATTTCTAAATGTTCAAGTGCCGTCAGCTCTGACACATCTGAATACACGCACCTTTTCTGGACAAGAGGGGCCCTTTGAACCCAGTGAGTCCTGCGGTAAACAGGGGCAGCGCCCCTTCGCGGTACAAGTGTGTGGTGGGCAGATTGTTGCGTGTGTGTGTTCTAGATCTCTGTCCTGGGAATCTGCTTTTCCCAGAGCCTGTGACACACTGACCTTTGGGGATGCTTTTCGAACTGCCATTTTAGAAATAAACTCAGTTGTTAGAGCAATAGTGCGTGTGTGTGTGTGTGTGTGTGTGTGTGTGTGTGTGTGTATGATGCTTGCGAAGCTGTCATAATGAGCAGAGGGCAGGCCCTGGCAGGCCCAGGCTTCTTAGGTGTCCCTCCAAGGCACAGAGGCCCGTAGTCCCAGCAGGAGCGCAGACCAAGATGGCAGCTGGAAGGAGCGAAGGGGAAGGTTTGGGCACCACTGGGCTGGGAACACAGATCTGGTGCTAAGGTGCAAACACCTCTAGTTCCTCCGTTCCCCTCTTTGGAAGGTTCCTCTCTCTTACAGCACTTCCCGGATGGCCAGCAAGCCACTCCGCCCCTGTTTGTGCACTCGCTGTTTGCTCTGCAACTGCTCAAGCCTTGCGTAGGGAGCGAGGGGGGAGATTCTGTCCACAGCGTGCTCTGAGCCTGGCCAAGTGAAGAGCTAGGTGGCAGATGTGACGTCAGGCCTAAAGAAAGCGGAGTAAGCAGGACCCTCTGCGTGGGTAGGGTCTCACCCACCCTGGGGGTTCAGAGAGTGTGTGAGCAGGGTCTTACGGGCAAGGCACAGCTCAGGGCAAGGCTTTGAGGCCTGCACAGTTGTGCCGGGTGCTGTGTGCAGGGAGCTGCAGCCTGGGCCTGGGCCTGGCTGCCCCTCCCAGCTTCCTGCCTGGGACCTGCGCTCAGGGACACTCCTTGAGCTTGCCTCCAGCTCCACAGCTCCACATCCAGGCCTGACCCCATTCAGCCCCGCTCTGGTCACCCCCTCCCTCCTTGATTGGTGGGCTTTTGGGGCAAGACCAGTGCTAAGCAGATGGGTGGAATCAGAACCTTTGATCTCACCCTTCTCCCATTTTCTATCACTAAGTCTTTCCAGTTCCTTTAGCAAAACCTTCCCGTAGCCCCCTGTGTGTCTCCATCTCATGCTGGCACCCTGGTCTCGGCTACCAGCATCCTACCCGGACTGACTGCTGTGTAGTCTGATGACAGGTCCTCCCTGGGGACCCTTGGTTGGGTTCTCCCACCTCAGCGAAATGACCTGGCTCCCTGCCCAGTGACACGACAGTCCCGATGCCATGCACTGGGCCCGGGGTGGTCTCCAGCCTCCCTGCCCTCCCGCAGCCCTGACCTGCTCTGCCAAAGTCACCCTGCATCTGGCTTCCCTTCCAAGGAAATGGGACCCACTGTGGACAGGGGCCACTGGGCGTGACATGAGGATGTGTTCTAGCCTTGTGGTTCCAGGGACTGTCCTGGGGCGTGGAATTTGGTCGCTTCTGAAGCATCCCTCTGTCACCTCTTCCTCATTCAAGAGTCCTGGGCAGCCGCCTGTGGCTTTTCATAACAGGAACCAGCCTCCACGGGCTTCAGGTCCATTTCCGGGCTGGCCGCCCCTCACCTCTGTGCTCTCTGACTTCCCTACCTGTGAGCCGGGATGGCCCTGCGAGCTGCCTGCTTTCAGAAGGCGCAGAGATGGCCCCAGCTTTGCTTCCTTACAACCTCGCTTTCTGTGTGTAGAGAGGGAAGTGGGCAAGACTAGAGAGTCCCTGACATGCTCTCAGCGCCACTCTGGGCTTCTCCCTGCAGAACACGGGCTGGCCCTGGCCACCTGGGCCCGAGTCAGGGCCACCTAGCTCAGGCAGTGTGGTGAGAGAGCCCGGCCAGGTCGGTGTGCCCCTTGGGCAGCGCTGTGGCTTGCAGGGCTGGGAGGGCCAGCCCCTCTGAGTCTGGACAGGAGCCAGGCTGGAACCATGGTGGTGGGGTTGGAAAACCTCCCACTGGGCTGCAGAACCGAGCCCTGAAGGAGCACACGGGAAGTACCAGGAGGCGTCTTCTTGTTAGTCCCTGCGTCTTCGCACCTGAACGACCTTTCGTTGGGAGCCCTGTGACCAAAACAGCACACTGCAATGAACTGAACCTGAAGCTGCTCCCCGGCTCCCCCATCTCTGCGTAGCACTCCACGTCCGGTGTGAATTTATGTATTTTTCTGAGTTCTTTCCCCCAAATTTTCCATCACTTTGCTATTTAAACACTTTATTGAGATAGGTTTCATGTACTCTGGAATTCATCCATCAGGACTGCACAGCCTCCACCATAATCAAACTTTAGACTTTTTCCAGACCCCCAGAAAAAACCGCTTGTGCACTAGCTATCACCTCACTTCCCTCCTTGAGACTCTGGTCCCAGCCCCAACCCTACTCCTTACCTACAGCTAAACGACTTTCCTGTGGCCTCCTGGACTCACTTCTTCCACTGAGCATCGTGTTTTCAGATTCTTTTGTGCATGGCTGCTCATTCCTTTTTACAGCAGAACAATATTCCATAGGGTGCTAGACTACACTTATTAATCCACTCGTCAGCCGATTTGGATTGTATTTTGCTAGCTTTTCTTTTTCTTAAGGTTCTTGTGTCTTTACTCATAAGAATTTAGTCTGTAGTTTCCTTGCAACACTTTTGTGTTTGGTATGAGACAAATGCTGAGAAGCCAAGGAAGCGGGGACTGCTCCCTCCGCGGGTGTTTGGAAACAAATGGTGCTGAATCTTTGCACACTTGGTGGAATTCACCAGTCAGGCCGCGTGGTCCTGCTCTTCTTTTTAGAAATGCATAACTTATTAATTAAATCTCTGTTCTTGTTTAAAGTTTATTTGGATTTTATTTCTCTTTAGTGTGTGTCTTTTCTGGGAATTTATCTATTTCATCTAAGTTGTCTAGTTTGTTGATAACTAGTTGTTCATAATGTCCCTTTATATTTTTTAGTCTGGAAAGTCTGTAGTGCTCTCTCGTTCCTAAGATACTTGAATATTTGCAAAGCTGCTGTCTTTTTTTGGGTGCTGTTGCCTACTATATCTTTTCTCATCATTTCACTTTCAGTTTTTCTTTTTTTCTGTTTTTACTTTCGCAGTACCAGGGATTGAACTCCTGTCTCAGGCAGCGGTGGTGCCACTGAGCTCAATCCCCAGCCCATCAGTTTCTATCTCCATGAGTAAAATGTGTCCCTGGTTTGTCATTTGATCACTTAAACAATTTCGTCTGTCATTCTTTGCCTTTTTGTTGGAGTATGTAATCCATTTATATTTGATGTGATTCTGTTAAGGTGGATTTGTACTTTGTTTTCTATGTTTGTATCATTTTATCCTATTTTTTTCATGACTGTCTTTTTTGTGTAAAGTAGCATTTTTCTAGTGTACCATTTTAATTTTCTCACTGCTTCTTTATGATATTTTATTTTCCAGGTGGATGTTCTGTGTGTTACAATTATCCTTGTAATTTAAAATAGTGCAGCTTAACTTATTGCCCCCTTCAGTTTAGCAGTACACAGCAGTACACAGAAACTTCACTCCAATACAGCTCTGATCCCTCCTTCACCTTTGCACTTGGATTGTCCTAATAATTACATCTCCACCTATCACCAGAGCTTTCTAAGCAGTGCTGTGTGAAGTTACCTGTTGTTGAAGAAAAAGCTACAATAATACATTTGTATTTTTATTTCTAATTATGTATATGTTCTTTATTTCTTTGGATTTCAGAGGTTATATAGAGTTCTTTTAGAGTTTCTTGTAGGATAGATCTGCTAGGATAGAGAATTGGATACTTTTAGCTTGTGTTTGTCTTCATTTCTCCTTCCATTTTGCAGGATGGCGTTACTGGATGCAGTCAATAGCCTTTGATTTTTCCTGTTGGTATTTTGATATATAATCTTATTATCTTCAATTGCCATGGTTTTCCATAAAGTGAACTGCTAATTTGATTGAGAATCCCTGGTATGTGAGGGATCATTTCTTTTGCTTCTTCCAAGATTCTTATCTTTAGAGAGCTTGGCTCCGATGTCCAGAGGTGAACTTCTGAGCTTACCTTTCTTGGCGTTCGTTGAGATTTGTAGGTAGAAAGTGTTTGCAGCACGTGTGGGAAGTTTACACCCACCCCGACTGAAGGCCCTCCCGCCCCCCGCCACCCCTGGAACTTGTCTGGTGTGTATGTTGGCCTAACTGCTGGTGTCCCATCGGCTCCATGGCTCTGTTCATTTTATTTATACTTTTAAAAAATGTTCTTTTGACTGGACATTTTTATCATGTGCCTAGGTTACTGATATTTTCCCCTGCTGGTTAAATCTACTGCTGGATACCTAAAGTGAATTATTATTTCAGCTGCTCTAATTGGTTTTTTTGTTGCTTTTATGGTGCTGGGGATGATGAACCCAGATCCTCACATGCTAGATAAGAGCTAACCCCTGAACCACATCCCAACCTCATTATTGTATTTTTGAACTCTGGAATTTCTATTTTAATTTAATTTAAATTTTTGGCAATGGGAACCAAACTTGGGACCTTGGGCTTATGAGGATGGCACCAGAACCACTGAGCTAACTCCCCAGCCCAATACTTTCATTCTTTCCATGAGGTTTCCATTAGTTCTTGGAGCATGTTTGTAAGAGCTGCCTTGAAGTCTTTGGAAAGTCTCGTCGATCAAGGAAGCTTTGGGCGACTCCTTTTGTGTGTGTGGTTCTTACTTCCTGCTTCTGTGTGTGTCTTGTCCTCTTTGGTTAAGAACTAGATGTCATGGATAGTGGGATGGCACCTCAGCAAGTCACATTCACCTGCCTCCCCCAAGGGGGTGACCATGTAGCTGTGTGGTGACTTCCCGGGGCTAAATGTGCCCAAGCTGTCCCTAGGGTGTGCCACCACCACTGCGTGTAGGTCTGCCAGAGATCCCCAACTGCCTTGTCAAAGAAGTCTCCTCCTCTTTTACCTTTAGAATGTGTGTGTGTGTGTGTGTGTGTGTGTGTGTGCATGTACACATGTGTGTGCGTGCGTGTGCGTGTTCTCGTGTCCAGGGGCTCACCCTCCTTGTTGGGCAGCTTGCGGCCAAGCTTTCTCCTTCACCTCCCCTGTGTGGGGACTCACAGCCAGCTGGAGACGGGAGACGGGCCTCTCGGGTCTTTCTGCGCGGGGCACAGCCGTGATTTCCAAGGTCCCCAGGCCGGGGTCAGAGGTTTCGGGGCTCCCCGGTGATCTTCCTCACCCCTCTTTGGGTTTCTCTCCTGGGTTCCTCAAATGGTTTCGCAGCACTACTGGCAACGATTTGCTTCTTGATTCCTTTTGACAAATGCCCTGGAAGTGGGGTTTCCCCACGGAGGGAGCTAGGAATCAGGAAATGACCATGCTTAGTAAAAGGGGCTTTTCAGGGAGCCGCAGGTGACAGGGCTTGGGATGGGATTTTGCAAGAAGCTGATTCACACAGAACACAGGCGCTCGAGTCTGCTCAGTCCCCCTGGGGGCCTGTCGTCGTACCTCAGCTTGCCTGGGTCCTGCAGGCAGGCTCACTGCACAGAGCCTGAGCCTGTGATGGACATCTCTGGCTCTGAGTCCTGGCTGTGCCACTTACTGGCCCCACAGCCTCGAGGACAGTTTCTGTGCTGAGCTCAGGAGGTCATGCCTGTCTGTGATCGGGATACTGATATCTTACTGGGTTGTGAAGGGGAGAATTAAACTGTGTACACGGGGACGCCCACATGCAAGAAATGTCCAGGGAGGCAAAGGAGTATGATTTGCTTTGAGGCTTGGGGTGAGACTCTAAAAACAGGTGAAGATGGTGTTGTTTGGTTAACACACTAGCATTGGTTGGTTGTTTTGTTTTGAGACAGCACTAACTAGGTATTACTAGGTAGCCTTGAACTCATTATGTAGCCCATCCTGGCCTAGTATTTGTGATGCTCCTGCCTCAGCCTTCTGAGGGCAGCGATTATAGGTGTGTGCCATCACACCCAGTTTCATACTGACATTCTAACCCTGCTACCCTAGCCTGACCCCTAACCCAGACACTTTAGTGTGAGAATCTTCTTAATCTTCATTGCAACCTTCAAATGCGTTCTTCTATTACTCTTGCTGTAGAGAGGAGGAGAGGGAGGCACAGGATTTCCTGTCGGGGCACTCAGAGCTAGGACACCCACCAGCTGTCTGCCTGAGGCACATCTGCAGCCTAGCTGCTTTCCTAGTAGATCTGCCCCGTGATGCGCAGGAGCCCCCGCTGGCAAATAGCAAGGAGGACCCCAAAGAAGGCGAAAAGAGTGCGGCCTGTTGCTGCTGAAACTGGGCTGCAGGCAGAGCCAGCGAGGCAGAGGGAGGCGTCTCCTGTGTGGCTCGGCAGCTCGGTTCCTATCTGAGCTCCTCCAGCTTCGGCTACTGCTCAACCACAGGCTAGTGTGTGGGGAGCGTGGGGCTGTCACAGGATGTGGGAAGGGAGGTCCCACCACCGGCCACACGTCAGGCCCTGCAGAACCCGCCTTCTCCAAGCTCACTCCCAGCAGCAGGCTAGGTCACATCAAGGTTGCCACAGTGGCCTCTGCCCTGTGAGACTGTCCCAGTGGGTACAAAGTGCAAAGGGCTGCATGGGGTCCATTGTGTCTGCTCTCCAGCTACATGGACACCCTGGAGTGGGACCTCCCCATCCCCCGGCCTGGGGCGCTGCGGCACCAGAACAGTGAGGAGGCCAGGACAGGCTGAGATGACCCTGTACATTTAACCGGCTGTCATTGCCACGGCCTTCCCAAGAGCCACCTCCGTGTCCCACGGTGGCACCAGACCGTTCATGCCTACCTCGCAGGTCTTGACAAGCTGGGAGCTTGATGCCCCCTCTGTTCACCGGGGCCTAGGCCCTGCAGAGTGACTGAACGCTCTCAGACAGCACCAGCTTGTAAGCATTGCTTCTAGAGGAATGTAGTGCTAGAAGAGAGCTTGTGACTGGGTGGTTTTGATATAGGAGGTGAAATATGAAAATATTCGATCTCCCAACCTGTTAGGTGCTTGATATACTGAACTTGTGTTCTCTGAAATTGGAGAATGAATTTTAGGAATGATGGAGGTTAGGAGCAGGAAAATGTTTATTGAGGGGGAGAGAAATATCTCCTGTGAGAGATAGGAGGGAACCTGAATGGGTTGCCAGGGACCCCACTTTATAGAGAAAATGTACAGAGAAAAGCCTACATGAATACAGTGTGGGTTACAGCTGCGATGAATGGATAAGGGACAAGAATAGTCGCTTAGGTGACAGTGACCCAATGGGGGAACAAGTCACGTAGCAAGTGTGCCTGGAAAGAACAAGGAACTTCTCAGGTAGTGATGGATCTGATGCCTATCTCGACTTTCCAGACCAGATGTTCCCACTTATCTCTTCCCTTGGGGTGCACGGAGGCCTGGTCCTGCGGTTATCTCAGAGCCTGGCCCCTCAGTGCAGTCTGGCCGAGGTTGCGGTGTGTTTCACCTTTTGTCCCCGCCTGCCCACCTATCATATTTCTCTCTAACTCAGTCAGCTTCTGCTTCCTCCGTGACTGACGATGACAGACAGACAGATCGAGAGGGGCCCAAGTCACTGTCCCAAAGCCACACTGGTGTGGACAGAGGTCCCTGGGAGTCGAGGTGAGGGTGTGGGCTGCACACACAGCCTTGGGTCAGAGTACATGTCAGTGTACACTTTTAGGAGCTCCTGGCCCTGGGGTTCCAGGGTTGGATGCCAGGTTCTTCTTGTCTCGAACAGAGCATTGTATGAAATGAACAAAAAGCAGAGCGAAGTTTATTTGAAAAGGGAAAAGTGAAGGAGAAACTGGCTCTGCAGGAGCGAGTGAAGAGGGAAAAGCAAGATAAAAAGATACCTGGACAATGCAGATCGGGCCATTGTGAGGAAACTCACCGATACCAAGTTCGCCATGGCATCAGTGTGCCCTTTACAGTGTCCACATCTCGAGGAAGCAGTGAGACCTTCTGCACATGCATCCCCAGTCTCAGGCTGATGTCGCATCTACACCATCCTATGGAAGCCTGCTGGAGTTCTTGCCAGGAGTCCACACGCCGGGCTTTGGGGATGATTGTGCGCATATGTCTGGGATCTTACAGTTAACATGGTGGCCTCTGCTTCCCCAGCCAGTTTTGCCACGCCCTAATTGATACCAGGGCTGCTGGGCCTCAGGGCACCTGAGCTGCTTGACAGAGAATTGTGTGGGATGTGGTCTGTGTGGGGCCAGGCTGGCCTCTGGAACACCACCCCTTCTAAGGCAGCAAGGCCCCAGTGCCACGTCCAGAGTCACTTCCCTGCCAGCCAGCCACCCTGCCTGTCCCTCCCTGCTTCTGGCTGAGAAGCAGACTAGGTTTTTCCCAGGAAGAAGAGGCTGTCTTTGACCCTGCTCTGGCTCTGCACCCCAGCCTCTAAGGATGGAGTCGGCCTGGAGGGGTGAGCTGGGGTCCTTGGAGACCCCTGGGCCTGGCTTTTTTTTTAATGTATGAGTTTCTTTAAAATCCCAGAGGAGACTGGGGTGTAGCTCAGTGGTACACCACTTATCTAGTGGGCATGAGACCCTGATTTGGGAAAGAATGAGTTGTATGAGGTCACAGAGCCTGTCGCACATGTCCGATGCTAGGCCAGGCGCTCGCATCCCCTCCATGGTCCAAAGTCAGAACTGTCCTCCTTCCGAGTGTAGTCAGCTCTGGGCTCAGAGCCTTGGGCCACTTACAAAGCTGGGTCTCCCTGTTCCGGCTCCTGAATGTGAGATGTAAGACCAGGCGGAGGGGTTGCAGGGAGCCCACAGCTTGGGGACTATCTTCCACGCCACTGTGATGACCCAGAGCCCTGGCTGTGGCCTCTGCTCTGCGTGCACACAGAGGCCTCTTTCCTTCAGTGTGTGTGGAGATCGAAGCCAGGGCTGCTGCACTGAACTACATCCCTCATTCTTTTTTGTTTTGAGCCAAGATCTCCCTGAGTTGTCCAGACGATGCTTGAACTTTCAGCCTTCCCGCCTCAGACTCCCAGGAGTGCTGGGGTTACAGGCGCAGCACCACACAGCAGGCCGCCTCTTTGCTACACAATTCTGTCATCTCATACACTTCCTGAGACCCGCACGGGACAAACCCGCTCTCAGGGCGGAGCCCTCAGCCCTCTGTCTTCTCTCCCCAGGCTTCTCGTGCCCTGCTCTGTGGCCTCAGAACTCCATGGCCCTGGCATCTTCAGGGTCCAGGGGGGTCCCTGTGTCGCCTGCCATGCTCCTCAGCCATAGTTAAGACACATTTTGTGTGTGGAATGTGCTCCTGATGGAATGCGTGACCTCCCAGTCACTGAGCGCTTCCCGTGCCTCTGGAAGACACAGCGGCTCCGGGAGGTAAACGCCTCAGCCCTGCATCCCGGTGTCCCCACCTTGGACCCTGGCGCAGCCCAACTCTCAAGCTTTGCCCTTTCTCTTCCTTCAGCTTCTCCAAGTCTGAGAAGAGTCCGGGTCCCTGCATGGTTGCCAGGACCGCAGGCCTTTGAGGCTCTTTAGCTGCCTAATAATGATAAGAATTGGGAACATCCTTCCTTCCTGCGCCCGCCTTGGCCCTGTAGACATCCTGTAAATTCTGCAGTCGGACGGATGGCGGGCACCTCCTTCTATTCACTCAGGCCCGTCCTCCCAAAAACCCCTGCCGCAGGGAGCCCGGGAAGGGCTGGGGTCCCCAGCATCCTGCCCTGACCCCTGTGAGGCCCCATTGTCCTGACTGGACTCCCTGGCCGCGCCCTCCTTGCCTGGCAGCCCTCACGGGCCAGAGGCAGAGGCCCTGGGGAGCGAGCGCTATTTGTAGGTCTCCTGAAAATACCACAGCCTTGCCATTCACAGAGCGGCTGCTGCCGGCGGGGCTTGGGCGGAACAAAGCTCCACTTGTGGCAGGCGTGCTGGCCTGTGTCTCAGAGCGTCCCCCTGCCCTGTCACCACAGTGCTGGCCCCACATGTCTCTTAGTGCAGCGTGGCTCCCACGCTGGCCCGGATGTGTCTCAGCTGCTAGCAGCTGCGTGAGGGGAGGACTCTGCCCCTGTCTTGCTGTCCTTCCTGGCCCTGACCCTCATCTCCCATCCAGTGACAAGCCAAGGTGGCCGTGGGCCCAGGAAAAGACTCTTTTCACACTTAGCACGGCAAGGTTCACCGTAGTGGTGTCACAGCAGTGGCTTTTCGGGCCATGACCGGCTCACCAGGCCCGGGCAGGAGGGGACGGCCCGGGGTGCAGGCTTGAGCCAGTGCCTGGGTCCTTAGTCCCAGTCCAGTGACTGGGTTGCTCTTTGTCCCCCAGGCCTGACTTTCTGAGTCCTGGTGTCTCTCTGGGCCTCCTTCTGCTGTGGCCAAGGTCAGTGGTCCCTGTACTCCACCTACACTTGATCTGCTGGGTCACTGTGGATGAAGCTGTGACTGAGTCATTAGGAACTTCTACACACATCCAGGCCGCCTGCAGTTGGCCGAGCTGGCTTTGCTCAGCTTCCTCTCCCCAACTCCAGAGAGACAGACAACGAGGCTGCCAGACGCCGGTTCCGGATAAGCGAGCTGGTGCTGTAATGGCCACACTCCCAGGGCCGGGCCCCGAGGCTGGCAACTGTTCCAGCTCTTGGGTCAGGATTTTCAAAGGGTCCTGGCTCGCCTCAGGGCGAGGTCGTTCTGTCTTCCGCTGGTTCTCAGAGCCTGCAAGCTGGAACGCAGAAGCAGACTCACCCTGTGCGAGACTGTTTGCTGATTCACCGACCCCCGGTGCAGAAAGACTTTCAGGACGCATCAGTAAGAGGTGCAGACAAGGTCTGTTAGATTTAGGAAGCGCTCGGAGTGTGGCGTGGACACTCGGGGAGGAGGGACGCTAGTTCCTGGAGTGGGGACTTCTGCTCTTCTCTTGAAGGGGTGGAAAGGCCTGGGAGACAGCCCGCCCCTCGGGAGTGCCAGCGTCCTTGCGGGAGTGGCCAGCGTGGTCTGCTCCCTGGTGAGGTAATTTAAACACCCTCTGGACTCTCCCGACCTGGCCTTCATTGGACAACCAGGCTCCTCTCTCTGCTTTCCAGGGAAGCCGGGTAGAGACTCGTAGTTTCCCTCAGGAACGTGGGGTGTGACGGGCCCAAACACAGCCAAAGAAGGCTGATCCGTCACACCTCGACGAGGCCCCAAAGCTGCTGTCTTCGTAAAAGTCCCAATTTTAAATTAGGATTTCCTTGACTCCTTTCTTTCTTCTGTCCTACCTCCATTCCAAGGAACGTCCCCCAGGTCAGGGCCAATATCAGCCAGAGCCTTGCACGCCACACGAGCCCTGCAACCAGCCGAGGACAGCACCAGGCTGAAGCATGCATGCTGGCTCTGCTCTGGCCCTCTTGCTGGGAGACCCAGGGCAGTTTCCTTGTACAGAGAGTGGGACCAGCAGGCTCCCTCAGGGTTGTCCTGAGGCTTCAGTGTGAGATGTTTAGGCCCTTGGGTCCTGTGACTCTAAGGGATGTCATTCATTGAAGCTATACTATAAATGGCTTCCTCTAGAAAGTGCGTATTCATTTAGACTACGGTGTGCGTGGCTGCTTCCTGGAGTTGTGCTAAGGAGTGGTGCTGGATATTAGTGGACATCTACGCTTCCTCACGGGAGGCAGCTGGTAAGAACAGTTGTTGCTTGTGCTTGTTTGTTTCTACTGTAGGTATTGAACCCAAGGCCTCGTGTGTGCCAAGCAAGTGCTCCACCACTGAGCGAAGTGAGATCTCTAAGCTTTCCACTTACTATTTATAGTTTTGAGACACTCTTGCTGAGTGGCTCAGCTCCTACTGAAACTGTACTCTCGGGCTGGGGATTTAGCTTAGTGGGTCCAGGGCCTGTCTCTTAGCAGAATTTCCTGAGTTAGATCTCCAGTAGTAAAACCCAAAACCCGAAAGTGCGGCCTCCCTGCTGAGCCGCTGGCGGGCGCTGCAGCTTGCTCTCTGTGCCTGGCTCCCGCTGCTTTTTAAAAACCTCACAACTGGATGCATGAGAGGAAGTGTGGGGCGTGCGTCAGTGGCAGCCTCGCGCTCCCCACATCTGGAGAGGCCTCCACATCTGGCTGCTCTTACAGAGCCAGTTCCGAAGGACTGGGCCGGAGTGACAGACATGCGGTGGCCCTGTCACACTGGGGGTCTCTCTGGTGCCCATCGGAGCTTCTGATGCTCAGCTATGTGCCCATGTGCCCGCTGGCGAGTGGCCAGTACATCCCTTCCCGAAGTCTCCTGCCCACCTCTCTCCCTGGGCTGGGCGAGGAGCTGCCCTGGCGGGCTGGGAGGCAGAGGCTCTGCACCTGGGAGTCTGCCTCCCTGGCTCCCAGGTCTTCGGAGGAACCCGGAAGCACAGGCTGCTCCTGGGAGCTGTGCGAGGCGGGCGGGGGAGGGGCAGACCTCTGGGCTCTGCTCATCTCCTTAATGAGGACGCTGCCCTGTCCCGCCGTCCCGGGCCCCACTGGCTTCTGGGGCGCCTCCTAGCCTGACTCGCCCCTTCACCCTTTGGATGCCGAGGGCCCTGCCGCCTCAGCCTCACGTTTGTGTCCTCAGTCCCTAAGGCAGCGCCTGGCCAGCAGGCCCAGAGAGTGTCTCAGAGCATTCAGTGGGTCTCACATACCGCCTCCAGAGGCGCGGCACAGGCCACTGGGGACAATACGAACTCCTCAGGTTCCAGAGCACCGGCACCCCAGCCTGGAACACCAAGGGGCACGGGGTGAGGGTAGGTCTGCCTTGCACAGCCCCTTGATGAGTTCTCATGGTTGGGGGGCACTGGGTGGGGTGGGGGACACCACCAGCATCTTGTATTTTTATTTTTGATTTTTTGGTACAGGGATCAAATTCAGGACCTTGTGCTTATGAGGCAGGCATGGAATTACTGAGCTAAATCCCTGGCCTTAGCACCAGCATCTTAAAACATCGATGCTTACAATGACAGTGGTTTTGGTTTATTTACTTAGCTTAAAATGTGTAGTTTCTGGGGGCCTCCACCACATCCAAGCGTTCCTGTTCCTAGTAGGAACAGTCTTGGACACGGCTGGGGACCTCCTGCTACCTCCTGGGCCACCACACCGTGGTCACTGAGCCATATGCAGGGCCCTCCTGGCTCAGGGCTTCTCTGGTTCTCTCAGCCCACCCCGTTACCATCCCTGGGCCTCCTCAGGACTGTGTGAGAAAAGGGAGCCAACCACTTGGCCCTGGACTCAGCTCCAGGCCCCTCAGGCTGCCTTTCCTGACCGAGACCGCCCCTGCCTCCTCTGCCACAGACCCCAGTCCCTGTTCCCACAGCACACAGTGGCGTCTCAGGACGAAACTGCGACAGTTTACTGAAGAATTCACCTCCCTCCCTGGCTAGCGAGGCCTGGCTGGCCTGGTGCTCCTGACCTGGCACTGTCACCCCCCTGCCACCTCCTTCCTAGTCAGCCCCTGGAAGGGGAAGTTGAAGCCCAGGAGCACCTAAGCCAGGGCGTGCTGGGAGATCCTGCACTCTCATCGTCTTCAGGGCTGGGCAGCTCATCCTCTGGGCAGGACAGAGTCCCCGGGCCCCGAAGCAGGGCTAGATTGGTCCGTACCTGTAGGCGGCTCTTCTTTCTGTCCTGCTCTGGGATAGCTCTGCGCACACCAGCCCTGGTCTCGGACTCTAAGTTTGGGGGACTCAGGCTGAGCTGGTTGAGGGATTCCTGGGGAGCAGGGTCCCAGGCTTTGCCAGGTAGAGATGCTCGGGTTATTTATGGTCACAGTGGCTCTCATGGGACTACAAGGCTTCTCCTGTTCACCCAGAACGAAGTTCAGGGGGCCAGGAGACGTGCAGGGTCCCCTCAGACCCCCAGAGCCTGGAAGGGACTCCAGAGGGCCTGCCCTGGGGACGCACCTAGGAGGTAGCCTGGTACCAATTTCACTCCAAGCCTTGCCATTCCTGGGCCTGTGGACCACCCCCTACTTCCTGGGCTCACAGTGTGGTGACAGTACCAGGTATGAGCCAAATATGGTGAGGGTCCACTGTTTAAAAATTTATTACAGTAAAGGATATTGCTGTGAATTCCCTTTGGAATTCTCCCCCTCGCTTCTAGCACACAGATCCCATCGTTTCTGCCACTTGCTGAAGCAGCAGCCTAGGTTCATTTCACGAGCTTTGTCAATGCGCAGCTGTGGCTGACTCAGGGTTCTGGATCCATTCAAAACTTCCTTTTCATGGCCATTTTGACTTTGGGGAAAAGCCGGAAGTCACACGGTACCAGGTCCCTTGAATAAGGTAGATGAGATCTCAGCATCATATTTCTGAACAAAATTATCGTTATTTGACCACTGAGAGTTGATCATAAAATATAATGAATGTTTATGTTAAGAATTGTATTATAGTAAAAGACACTGCTATTGATCTCCCTCAGAATCTTCTCGTTTTAAACACACATCCCATCATTTTTGGCAATGCACCTTTTACTGTAATAAACTTTTTTAATTGAACATTCACTGTGTGTGTGTGTGTGTGTGTGTGTGTGTGAGAGAGAGAGAGAGAGAGAGAAAGAGAGGCCACCCTGTAGCAGAAGTGGAACTCATGACCTTGCTCTCACAAGGCAGGCCCAGCACCACACAGCTACATACCGGCCCTCGCTGTGTCTTTTGGGCGTTCCGGTAGTGTGTCCGTCAGAGTTGCTGAGCGGTGGGGCCAGCCAGGCAGTGGCGTGTGCTGCGCTGCTCTCGAGGGGCAGCAGTAGCCAGGGTCGCCCATTAATCTCTCTGACACTGGCTTTGAGTTCCCAGCTCACGGCATAGTGTAGCACAGACTCCAGTAAACCCCTGGGGAGGGAGAGTAGGAAAAGGAGACCAGGAGGGACTTTGGAGGGCATGAAGGAGAAGTGCAGGCATCTGAGCTCTAATCTGGGGGGAAGAGCGCCATCCCTTGCCCCCCACCCGCCCCCATTCCTGAAGCCCAGCAGCGCCGGGTCCTCAGAGGAAGGTTCCCCAGCAGCATCAGTTTAACTAGTGAAATCTTTAAACTTCACTGGGAGGATGGCTGAGAAAAGGGAACTGATGGAGAAAAACTCAGGGACACTCGGGGCATTTTGCTAAGTGGGAAGTTCTCCCAGTGCAGGGCCACCTCCGTGGCAGCCGCTCTGCCACTGGGTTGGGTTCCCACGCACCCGTGTACCGCCCCTCCCTAGTCTCACAGGCCCGCACCTCGAGTTTGGGATCCAGATATGTAACGGATCCCTGGATTTTGGTATCCATGGGAGAGGGGATCCGGATGTTATCTGTGTCTCCTGGCTATGACAAAACGTTACCCAGTAGCTTCCTCTAAAAGGGGCTTGCCAAGTAAACCAGGTTCTGGGCTGCTCACTTCTCCCTCTGGAGTTTGATTTCAGGTTCCTCTGTTTCAAAAAGAAGTGAACACAAGGACCAAAAAGCAGTGGCCAAGTTTACTCAAGAAAGTAAAATTGATGAATGAAGGAGAAACTGGCTTTGCAGAGTGAGTTTGGGTCAAAAAGAAGAAAAAGCAACAGAAAACACACCCAAGAGTAGAAGGTGGACTATTGCGAGGAAATGTCAGGACAGCCAGTACTTCCTGGGATGCCTCTCCTCTTACGCTGTCCAAATCTCGAAAAATCCCGCGAGAACTAATACATATGGTACTGAGAGGCAGTGCTGGAATCCCGGTCTCAGGCTGATGTGGGTCTTGGTTGTCCCATTGAGAACATGCTGCAATTCTCGCAAGAACTCTGTGGGCAGGGCTTTGGGAACTGTTCTGCGCATGTGTTCTAGGATCTTGTAATTAACAGATCAGCCTACTTCCCCAGCCAGTTTTGCTACTTCCTAATCTCCTATCTCACTGAAACCAATCCCACAAGGCCCCCAGGGATAGCTGTACTATTATTTATTAACTTGAATCTGGTTAATTTGTTCTCAATTTATTCTCACTATCTTCTTATGCATATGTGTAAATTTAGCTAGAATGGTTTTTGAGGCATGGATTGTGTGGTCATTTAAAATATTGTAGACAGAGCCAGAGATTTAGCTCACTGGTTCCAGTGTCTACCTTGCAAGCTCAAGGGCCCTGGTTCAATCCCGGTAACCACATACAACAATGCCAGGCGTGGTGACTCACGTCCACCAGCAATCAGTACCACAAACCAATTGCCAGGCATGGTGGCTCACACCTATAATCCCAGCACTTGGGAGGCAGAGGCAGGAGGATTGCTGTGAGTCTGAGGCTCGCCTGGGCCTATATAGTGAGCTCAGGGCGAGCCTGAATTACAAAGCGAGACCCTTTCTCAAAAAAATAACAAAATTGTAGACAGTCAAGTTATTCCGCACGGGAGGTGGGCCAGAACCTACCTCTGCCAGCAGGATGAGGGTCTGCACACTGTGCTTTTCTCCTCTCCTTCCGTGCCTTTGCCTGTAGGGCTGTCCCCACTCCTCCTGCCCCAGCCACTCGGGGCACATGGGGTAAGCTGCTGCCCCCGGTACTTTTTTATTAGATCCGGCTTTCATTTACTTTTTCACATAGATGACAACGTAGTGCAAATATCAAAGGACAAAACATTCTTCCTCCTGCTTCCTTCCCCCAGGAACCACCACTCCCTGTGTCTCTTTTCGCCTCCCAGAAACATTTTGCAGATATTCTAACTACATCTTCCATTTTTTCCTCCATCTTCTCTCTCTCCTTTCCTGCACAATGACAATAGATTATGTTTTCCTTTATTGTTTTTGTTCTGAGACAGGTTCTCACTATGTAGTCCAGGATGGTTTTGAACTCACTATGTAGCCCAAGCTGGTCTCAGACTAGCCGCAATCATCCTGCCTCAGCCTCTCAAGTGCTGGGATTAAAACCATGTGCCAGCTTTCCTTTATCTTTCTCACTTAACAGGACGTCTGGGAGAAGTCTCCAAGTCTGGTCACAGTCTTATTGCTGTCTTGTTTTTATTGTTGGTGGTGGTGGAGAGAAAACTCAGAGTGTGTGCACTAAGCACGTGCTCTACCACTGAGCATCCTCCCAGCCTGTTTGTTTGTTATTTGCAGTACCAGGAAGAATCAGACTTTATGGATTTGTCTCCCATCCCTTCGCTCTTGGCCACTTGTCTTTTCGCTTTCTTTTCTTCACCATATAAATACTTTCAAACTTTTTTTTAGTCCCTTTTTCTTTGGGCCCTCCAGTTTTTGCGTGGTTCTTCAAAGGGTCTTTAATTTTTTTTTCAGGGTTACACACACATTCTCCCATAGCTGAGCCGGAGACTTTGATGGTTTCTGTTTGTCGTGAGTTTCTGGCTGAGGGTGAGGTGTGACGTACCTATCAGCTTGGTTATTCCCTGGTGGCTCCAGCTGTCCCTACCGTATCTGTAGGAGCAGTCTTATCCTCGTTAGACTCCCGCACACTCAAGCCCATCCGGGTCATCGGATGACCAGTTTCCGGTACTGCCAATCTGCTTTCATAATTGCTGGGCATCACTATTGCTTTTCTCAAAAGTGTGTTTGCTGTTTTTGCTTATGGTCTTTGGAATCTTAGGTGCTTAACTTGTTTAGTTTAAAAAGAAATGCT
The DNA here is from genome assembly GCA_004026965.1 of Petromus typicus. Classification (NCBI taxonomy): domain Eukaryota; kingdom Metazoa; phylum Chordata; class Mammalia; order Rodentia; family Petromuridae; genus Petromus; species Petromus typicus. Next base: position 59,556 of record PVIR01000731.1, on the reverse strand, counting down.
GTTAGGAGCTATTGTTTGTAGTTGTCACCTGACAGGCTGTAGAAGGAACTGGCATCTGTGTACGTGTGTGTGTCTGTGTGTGTGTGTGTCTCTGCCTTTTCACTTCTTTTGAGACAAGTTCTCACTATGTAGTCCAGGATGGTGTGCGCTTTAAAACAGGATCTCATTGTGCAGCTCAGGCTGACCTTGAACTCACTCTGTAGCCCAGGCCAGCCTCAAACTCACGGCAATCGTCCTGTCACAGCCACCAAATGCCGGGGGTCCAGGCGTGTGCCACTGTACCCTGCAGAACTGGCGGCTCTGTCAGGTTTTGTGTTCCTGCTTCCATGACCTATGATCCTCTTTCCTCTAGCTGAGTACCAGATTGTGATTTTATACACTCGCTTTGCGTCTACCTGGTGATTGGGTTCTACTTGCTTCTACTGGCTTCTTTCATTGGCTTAGGCTTTCTGCACATGTGAACAGCTAACCTGAGATGTAGCAACAGCAGCCGTAAGGGCACAACTCCTCCCTTCCTGCTTTTACTCTTCTGTGTTTTGTCTCTTGTCCACCCTCACCTGTGAGCATTTCCGGAGATGTCAGCCTCATGGGCCATGGTAGACGTCTAGACCAGGGAGCCTCTGTGTAGGGGAGGGTCCTTCCATTCCACGGTAACTCCTAATTTGGAGCCAGATGGTGCCTCTAGGTGCCTCTAGCTTGTCCGGTAGCCCCAGGCCAGGCTGTGGGTCCAGCAGTTGCGCACCTGCTCCACCCAGACCCACTCCCTGGTGTAGGGGAGCCAGGCTTGTGCAGCTGCCCCAGTGTCCCCCGTCAGCTGCTCCAGTTGCAGGAAGCAGCGGAGCCTGGTTCACCACTGACCTCTAGGCAGCCCCTGGGCCAGAGGAGCAGCTTCAGGGCCTGCTGGGGACCAGGGCTGTGGGTGAAGGTGCGGCTGCTTCTGCCCTTCTTGCTCTGCTCACTCGGTGCACGGTCACAAGGTGACCACAGTGTCCCACAAGTTGGAGGGGACCTTCTTAGAGGTGGGAGACTCTCCAGATGTCCCCACAGGGCCCTCTGTCTGCATGGCAGTGTCACTAGTTGCAGGGAAGCAGTTTTACTTTTCTTCTGAAATCTCCTTTAATGTGGATCGAGCCTTCATCTCTCATTCTGGCTCTGTAGGCCACACACACACACACACACACACACACACACACACACGCATGCCGTGGGCAATCTGTGTCCTGCTATGGCCACGCCGCAGCTTCTGCCACCCCTCTTTGTTTGTGCACTTGCCGAGTTCTGCCACACACTTCATGCTCTCTGTGGCCACTGCCACATATTGGGACCTCGCGTGTCCAGAGCAGATGTGAGCGCTCCCCAAGGACAGGGGAGGTGCCACGGGTGCCAAGCCTCTGGGAGCGACTGCGCCTGAGTCTCTCCCCAGGCTGGTGGGTGACCTGGCCATTCCTCCTCCATACGAGCTGTCGCTGACTCCTGGCTGTGGGGTATCAGTGGCCCGAGGATGGACAGGCGCCCGGCGACCTCTGCTCAGGGTCTTCTTTGTTTGCCTAGAGATAAAAACGACCTTCACTGCACATTCCATGGAGGAGGGAGCAGCCAGCGAGGTCTCCACCACGCACGTGGACCCTGTACCACAGCGCCTGTGAGGCCCAGCCGGTATGGTTACCATGGGCAGGTGGCAGGGCCTCTGCGGGTCCCCGTCCTGGCTTCCTTCTCAGGACACAAGGCATGGGGGAGTGATGTTCCTGCGGGGAGCTTTGTGGGAGTTGGGGGCCAGCCCTCGGCCTGCGTCTGTTTTTTCGGGTTTATACAGACAGCGACCCCCAGGCCAGATGTGAGCGAAGCTAGAGGGAAGCTCAGGGCCTGCTGTTTTGGGAGCAGCCTGAAATCTGCCCTTAGAGTCAGCGTCTTCTCCAGGGGGCTAATCAGGGCCACAGCTGTGTGGGTTACTGCCAGCAGGGAGGGCTGTGTTTGCTGTGACCCCTGGCCCTCTGTTGCCAAGTTGCAGGAACTGCGCGGTGTAGAGCACTAGCCGTGGCCGTGGTCTTGGCTGAGGCACAAGACCTTGGCTTTATCTCATGTTCCTGCACTGCAAATCTGCTTCCAGACGCCTCCATTCTGCCTCCTCTCAGACTTGTCTGATGGCACAGTGGAGGCCGCTGGAGAGCCCGGCCCCAGGGCAGCTGGCCGGCTCACTGCTAGGTTCCCCACACCTTCGCCCAACGTGCCCCTCCGTGTCTCGACCCATGTCTAGACATGCAGAGCTAAATGCCAGCCACCTGCTGTCCCTGGCTGTGCAGAGGTGGGAAACCAGCTTTCTCCCAGGAATGGCCCACTGCTGACTGTGTGAGGGCCCGAGCCACAACTGTTGGTGGCCCCTGCCTGCATGGAGAGGGACAGAGCTCAGTATCCTGCTGCCCTCCGGAAGCACGGAGCAGTGCCTCTTGCTTTTGGTTCATTTCTGCAGAGAGGCTGGACCTGTGATGCCCCAGGGTAGGCAGGAGCTGTCAGCAGCTCAGAGGCACCAGCAATGCAGAATGTCCTGGGAGGACAGGGCCCAGGCTGGGCAAGGAGGTGACTCCCACTTGCCTCTCTTGACACAGGAGTGGAGGAAATGCAGCTCAGTTTGTGTCCTGGGGCCAGAGTGTGGCTCCATGGCAGACCACTAACCTAGCCAATGTAGCTAGCACCGCAAGGGAAGGAGTCCTGATGGTGCCACTTCCCAGCATGATGGCCTTCAGAGCCTCCCTGTCCTGGCTGTCTGCGACACAGAGGGTGATGCCAACCTTAGGTGGTAGGAGGGCACCTCAGGCAACCAGCACAGATACCCTGCCTCACTCCCTTGTGTCTCCCACTTTCACAGAACTGGGGGGTCAGGTCCACCTTTGCTGATAGGGAAGCAGCATAGAAGCAGCTCTCACTGGCCTAGTGCCCTAGCACTTCCGGTTACCTGTCTGCCATGTGTATTCATGGACCTCTGCCAGCCCTCCTGGCCTTGGGGAACTGGGCTGGATGGATGCCCCTCATGCCCAGAGTTGGGGTGTAGAACAAAGAGTGTGCAGGAGGCTGGGATCTGTCTTGTGAGGAGATTTCTGTGGATCCCCTCCCCCACGCTGCAGTGTCTGAAAACCCTGGGGAGCCCCCAGGTCTTCTGTGCCCCGCCCTGGACATTCCCTGCCTTCAGCAGGCAGTGAAATACAGAAGTCCCAGGACAAACAAAAGACTTGGCATAGGGCCTGGCAGAACACACCGGCGGAGTCCTTGTCCGGTACCATCCCCACCCAGCCCAGTCCTTTGGGCCATCTCCACCCGCATGCACCATGCCCTTCTGGCCTACCAAGCACCTAAGGAAGATCAGGCGTCCACCCTGGGGTAAGTGGGCAGCCAGGGTTCCGGGTGAGCAGAGGGTGCAGCGTGAAGAGAAGGGTGCTGGATGGAGAGTAGCTCCTGACAGGTGAGTGGCGGTTGCCACCCTGAGTGAGTATCCTGTGAGAGAAGGAGGAGGACCCACGGGCAGGCACAGCCTGCGGATGCACAGGGACGGGCAGGGGAGTGTTCCTGGGATGCCTCGCAGACCCCAGCAGGCTGGCTGCCCAGAGTTGACCACACACAGATGCTGGAGGGGGCCTGGTCCCCCCAATACATGCCATCTCCTGGGGACATGGTAGCCAGAGCAGTGACCCCCAATGATAAAGCACCTGCACCCCAGTCTCACATAGTCTGCAAGCTGTCCAGTACTTTGGCCACCGTGGGCAGAACCTGAGACCCAGGACGCGGCTGGTCCCACCTGAGATGTACTTCTAGAGCTGCCTCTGTACCAGGCGCCTCTGTACAAATACGAAAAGTGCTTAATAGCTTCCAACTGATTCCATGCCAAAACCAGTCATACTATTTTGAACATATTGCCATAAACAAAAATGTTATTAAAATGATTACAGCTGAGGCTGGGGCTGAGGCAGGGGTAGGGGCTGCATAGCTCTGGTTGAGCACCTGCTTAGCATATGTAAGGTTCTAACCCCAGAGCCACTGACAGTGATGATGTCAATGATGATGATGATGATGATAATGATGATGATGATGATACAGTGACACTTGTTTCATTTTACTGTTCTTGGGCTTTATGGTGATGCTGAGAATTGAACCCAGGGCCTTTGCACTGCGCTGTAACGCTAGCGTGTGTGTGTGTGTGTGTGTGTGTGTGTGTGTGGGCACGCGCACGTGCATGAGTCTCATAAGTTTCTAAATTGCCCAAGCTGGCCTTGAACTTTCAGTTCTCTTGCCGCAGCCTCCTAGAGTGCCAGAAAAGGGGCATGGAAAGAGGAACTCGGCACAGAAGGAGGTTCTGAAGTTCAGGAGTGGGAGGGAGGCACTGACCGGGCTGGAGCCCTGCTGGCTCCGAGCGTGGGCTGCTGTCTGCCACAGGCCGCAGGTGGAAGCAGTGGCGCAGCGGCAGTGGGGTTGGGCCAGCCGCCTGGGTCATGGCTCAGTGTCTGCTCTGCACCCCAACTCTGTCTCTAAGCTTCCTTTCCTCGGGAACGAAGTGATGACACCTCCTTTCTGCTGCTGTGAGCACTCAGACTTCTGATGCACTCTGTTGGCCAGCACCATGCCTGAGTACAATGAGGGCTGCCCAGGGCTTCTGTCCTGGCAGGCCAGGTGGCAGTAGTCACCAGAAATAAGCATGACACATGTGTGTTTGACCCCAGAAAGTGCTATGCAAGACAAAGGTGGTCAGGAGTGGTGGGTGAGGTCTGGTAAGGTTTAGCAGGTGGCCAGGGAAACCTCCCCAGGAAGGTGACATGGGGGAAAGATCTGATGACGAGGGGCACAGCAAGCAGGAAGCAGATGCAGAGACCAGAAGCGAGCTGGGCCTGAGCAGAGAATGGCAAAATGCAAAGGAAGGGCAGCGGGGTTGACGTCTTGAAGAAGGGTGCCCCGCCTTGAGACTTGAGAGTCCAGCGGGCAGTGAGAGCCGTGAGGGCGCTGTGGTCTTCATGTCAGTGTGGCTGCTGTGCAGAGGCTGGATCATAGGAAGGCCTGGGGGAGCCTGCTGGTCCTCCAGCTGAGAAAGGATGGAGGAGCACAGAGGACGGGTCTGGGTTTGGCTGGAGTCCCTGGCAGCTGGAGCTGCGCTGGGCCAGCAGGGTTGGCACAGGAGCCACGCATGTGGGCGTCCCCCAGGGCCAGGGAGCAGGACTGCAGATGCCATCAGCATGGTGATGAGTGTGCCAGAGGAAAGCGTGAGTGAGGTCTGCGCACACTGCCGTGGGAGCCACGAGGAACCGGGGCCATGGAAGGACCATGGCCACTAGCGGCCGTGCTGTGCCCTTGGGACGTGACATGACCATGGCGAGCCCAGGGCAGGTTTGCCCCCCAGGAACACTTGGCGACCGTGGTGTAGTTTTGGTTATTACGTGCTGGGAGGGGGGGAAGGCCGCCGCTGGTGCACCTAGCAGGCCGAGGCTGGGCTGAGCTATGAACAGGGCACACCCCACTCCCATGACCTAGGAGGAGCCCTCCTGCCCCGAGTGGCAGCAATGCCAGGCTGAGACTCTGCTTCACACTCTATTCGACCGAGGATGATGATAAAAGTGGACACCGAGGGGTCGGAGCTAAGGGCGTATCCCTTCGCCTCCCAGCCCGACAGCTACCTTCGTCATCTTCCTCCTCCAGGTGCCCACTGCGGTGCCCGGGAGGTCGGGTGTCTGTGCCCCTGTGCGGCAGTTCAGGGCTGAGCCTCCGTGGGCTCTGGGCACTGGAGCCCAGGGTATGAGGTCAGGTTGGAGGCTACATACGGCCATGCAGATTGCTTTAAAAACAAAAGGGAAAGACAAAGAGCCACAACCACAGGCCTGTCTTTCAGGATGAATTTCTCTTAGAAATGTCTGTTGCAGTATATACTTCTCTAACAAAGCACTAATACCAGTACTTCCATAGCAGTGGAGGAAAAGGTAGACACGGACCGTGAAGGCCGTGATAATCCCAGGTTTCATGACCTGATTCACTTCCCTTGACCTCTGTTGTTGCAAAGATGGTTTTCTGCTGAGAAAAGAGAATGAATTTACAGGGAACACACGTATCTTTATCCCAGCCCATCCCCCACTTATTTGTTTGTAGCTATTTAATGTCTCTGGGCCTCAGTTTCTGCATCTGCAAAGTGGGGTCAGTAATGGTCTGTCAGTGTTTACCAAGACCGTGACTGTGTGTCGCGCCCCTCACGGAGCCCTTCGCATGTGGGCCCTGAGGTGTGGGCATGACTTTCGCTTCTGCATAGGATGACCAGACAGGGCACGCTTTATACTCCCTCCTGAAACACTGAGGACAAAGAAAGAAAAGGAAAAAAGAGAACAAAATCCTTTCAAGGTACTAAGCATGTGACAGCGGAGGAATGTGGCCTCCAGGAGAAGAGGCGGGTGAGCTCAGTACGACAGGAGGGAATTCCCAGGCTGGGGCGCGGCAGGGGAGCCTGGGGCGTGGCAGGGGAGCCCGTGGACTCTCAGCTTGAGGAGACAAACTGAGCCTGAGGAGACCAGAACCCTAGAGTTTGCAGGACAGAATCTCAGGAGGAAGGAGGCTCCTGAGAGACGCTCTGGCTGGAGAAAGAACCACTAGAGGGACCGGGCAGAGCACTTCCCACACAGGGCTGGGAATAGTTCCTGCTCCGGCCGCCAGGGCGGAAGATGGGGACTGGAGGGAACTCGTGCAAGGCTTTTCTCTAGGGAGTGGGAATAATTAGCCCCATCTGGGTACTTGGGGTCCTCGAATGATTCTTATCAGAAACATCTGTCAGGAGCAAAACTGTTTATAAGAACTAACTTCATCCCAGAAGAAAAGATCAAGAATATTTACAGGAATACAAAATACCCAGCACCCAGCCATTTAAAAACCACGTCTGGCACCCAATCAAAGACATCAGGAGTACAAAGCAGAACGCATGGCTCCTAGTGAGGAAGCGAGTGAAACCAAGGTCTGGCTCAAAATCAACCTGGAAATGACACCGATTTTAGAATTAGCAGATGAAGTCATAAAAATAGTTTTTATAACTCTATTGCATATGTTCAAGAAGTTACGTGGATACATGAAAGATGGAAACACACACTTGCACACACGTACATTTTAGATCCAAACCAGATGTCTGAAGATCAGACCTATAACATGCGACGTGAAAAATACTCATGGGATCAGAGTCAGACCAGACAGAAAGAAGAGGAGCCTGGGGAGCGGAAGACAGAGCGGCAGCGGCCGCCTGCACTCACTCCCCCTGGTCCCGGCTCATCACCAAGAACAAGCTTGTCTCCTGGTTCTGTCACACCGGTGCTCTGCTGGCTCCTTCCCGGAGGCTCATGGGAAAATCCGTCCCCCCAGCCCTCCAGCTTCTAAAAGCTGCCCACCCTCCTCACTCTTCCCCACCCACCAACTCCACCTTCAAGGCCACAGTGATAGGTCACATCTTGTCACAGTACGTCTCTCTCCTGCTCCCTCTTCTTCGGCTTCCAGCCTCCCTCTTTTACTTTGTGTGTGTGTGGTGGGGGGGGGGGACTGGAAATTGAACAAAAGATCTTTGCACTGAACTGCATCGTCAGCATTTTTAAAATTTTTAAATTACAAACCAGGTTTTACTAAGTTGCTCAGTTACCAGCAGAATATTGACCATTTAAGAACAAATTATCACAGTGTATTTTGGAACACATGAGGATGCACGACAGCATGCAGGAACAGTGTGATATCCCCCAAGGTAGACTGCAGTAGGCGAAGATGCGAATCCTGAAGCAGTCACTTCAGCTTGAAGAGAGGGAGAGACAGAGACAGAGACACAGAGAGGGAGAGAGAGACACAGGGAGGGCGAGAGAGAGAGGCAGAGACACAGAGGTGGGGAGAGAGAGAGATGGAGAGAGAGATGCAGACAGAGACAGACACAGAGAGGGTGAGAGAGAAAGAGAAAGAGAGAAGGAGAGAGAGAGACGGAGACGAAGACACAGAGAGAGAGAGAGAGAGAAGGAGAGAGAGAGAGTGATTTTTTACTAAAAGCCAGCAAAGGAGACAGGATAGAATCACAAGTAAAATAAAATAACTCAAGACAAAGAAAGGGACAGATGGGACCAATGGCAAATAAAAGACCAGGCATGCCAATAATCACATTATAAATAAAGTTTATCAGATTGGATTAAAAAGCAAGCCCTGCCTTATACCTGACAAGAAATGCACTTAGAATATAGAGGCATAAATACCTTAAAAGTAAAAGTCAGGGAAAGGCACGCCATACTGACACTAATCAGAAGTCTGGAGAGAGTTTGCAGCAAAGTTTCCTTACAAAGGAATCTTATGTGTTATTTCACATAAAGAGGCTGACCTGCAAACATGAAGGGATCTCACCAACATGACTGTATTTCTGCTCCTAACAGCATTTTCCAACCACATGAGGCCAAAACGATAGAAATGCAAGGAGACAAGGACGAATTCCAAATTTTATATGGAGATTTTAATACTCTCTTGCCTAGAACAAGTAGACAGGAAATCAATTCTGAAGATTTGAGCAAAATGACTAGCTAGACCTAATTGACATTTACAGGGCCCTCCACCTGGGCAGCCCCAGCACCTTGACTTTTCCCTGTATGACAGTCTGTGTCTAGATGTCTCCCAAAGCCTCATGCAATCCTAGAGGGGGCTTTTCTGAGGCAGATGAATCTAGACTATGTGTCGTTGAGATTACCACGAACTGAGTGGCTTGATACAAGTTCATGTCCTGGTTCTGTGGGGTGAATGCAGTGCTGGGCTCAAGGGCTCAAGGATAAAGGGTCTGAGCACCACCCACCCTAAATAGCCTGGATAAGATGAAGGGATAGAAGGAGCTGGCATGTCCCTTGCTGTTTGTCTACTGTCTGCCTGCCATGAACTGATTCTCCTCTGCGATCCTGGCTCCATGTACCACCTGCCTCAGAGCCAGCTGATTATGGACTGGAATCTTTACAAACTGTGGGCTAATAAACCTTCCCTCCCTTAAATGGTAGATGAAAGGGGACAATGTTGAGATTGTAACAAAAAAGTAAGGAAACAAATTTTATATATATGGGGGGGTGGTAGGGTGGGTGGGGCTATGGGAAAAAATGAGAATTAAGTTGTGTCTTATACTGGTACAAATCCCCATTATGGAGTGCAATTATGATGTGTATATTTAATGTACCAATAAAGATAATTTTTTAAAAAATGGTGAGTTTTCAGTATTTTGTCTGAACACGAGAAAAGTAACTAAGAAACTCAGTGTACACAGAGTAGCTGCAAAGGCAGACCACACGCTGGACCGAAACCAGTTTTAAAAAGGATTTAAGCTTTACATTTTCTTACCACAAAAGAATTAAATAAGAAACTAGTAACAGGAAGATTTCCGAAAAGTACCCTTGGATTTGGAAACTACACATTTGTGAATAACCTATAGGTCAAAGAAAACTTCAGAAGGAAATGAGAAGATATTTTGAACAGAACTAAAATGAAAGCACATCATACAAAAATTTGGGGGATATCCCTCAGGAGGTATTTAGGGGTATGACGAAAGCATTGAACGCTATGAGAAAAAATAACTTGAGATTAACTCCAAGTAAGCAGAGGAAAGTCAGTAATAGGGATCAGAGTGGAAATCGGTGGACAGAACACAGCACAGTCCCTGCACACGCAGGCTGGAACCAGCTTTATACATTAAACTCACGACGACACAGCAAGGCCCTTTCACTGACCAGCGGTCTACAGCCGCTTTAGCAGTTTGCAGAGTACAGAAATCGTGATAGAAATTACCTGGCCTAAAAATCGAAGATATTTGCCAGCTGGCCTTTATAATACATTTATTAACAATAGACAAACTGAGGAAAACAAAAATATTGGCTGTTTTAGATCAATAAAAAAATGATAAACAGCCAACAAGATTGATCAGGGAAAAAAAGAGAGGGAAAAACACAAATTGCCAAATTGCTATTTTCTCTGTGTCTAAAAAGTCATAGAACTACAGATTCTTCAAAGAATAAAAGGAACTTTAGGCCAATATGTTCAGTGACTCAGATGAAATAGAAAAGTCACAAACTACCAAAGTTTATTCCAGATGAGTAAACTCGCATAAATTAAGGACCTCGAATTTGCTGGTAACCAGCATCCCCAAAAAACTCAGCCGAAGTGGCTGCGCTGATGGATTGTACCATGTGCTGAAGAAAGAAATAACAGAAGCCCTGTACAATTCCAAAGAAATGGAAGAGGAGGGACTCTTTCCCTGCTTATTCTGGGAGGCCAGCAGCCGGACATAGTGGATTGCAGATTGTGGGCCCGAGGCGCTCCTGCTCAGAGCCAGAGCTGCGGAGACACAGGCACCTTCCTACCAGTGCACCCAGCTGCACGTAGAGTTCAGCAGAAACAGTGCACGCACATCTGGAAGCTACTTGCTGCCGGCAGGGGAGGTGGCTCCGGGCAGGGCCTGCTGAGGACACAGGGCTGCGCTGGTTGCTGGGCGCCCTCGGGGTTTAATGTCCAGGCTCCGTAATGCTCCTGTCTGCGGGGAGTCTGGTTTCACCTTCAGGACGTGGCGTGGGAGGGAACCGCTCCAAGCCCACAGTGACACTGCCCACGCCTTCCACGTGGGCGGCACTGTCCCCAGAGAAGCCCAGAAGGAGGCAGCCATGGGGACCTCACGTCACCGAGCCAGCCCGGAATCGGGATTGTTTTCTAATAGCGCGCTGGGGGCTTTTCATCATTTCTGTTTCGATATGAAAAACAGCAAAATGAGACTAAGGGAGAAAACAGAAAACAGAGAGGGGCGTAAGCAGCTTCGGGAGGCTGAGTGGACCGGAAGCTGTGGGGCCGCTGACCCCAGACAAAGCCTGACTCGTCTTCTTTTAAAATTGACTTTATTGGTACATTTTATACATACATTATGATCACACTCAAATTGAGAATTTGTACCAGTACATGACACATCTTGATTCTCATCTCCCATTTCCCGCCCTCCCCACCCCCTATATACATAGGCTTGTTGCCTTTTTTTTAACCATCAAATTTTTCTTTCCCTTCTTTACTTTATCCTTCCTGCAATTTCCTTTTGCTAAGTCTTGTCTCCTGTCTTGCAGGTGGTGCCGGGGAGCGGGAGAAGGCGCCGGCCGGCCCCGAGGCGCTCCTGCTCATGGCCAGCTCCAGGAGGGACATGGAGGACTGGGTGCAGGCCATCCGCCGGGTCATCTGGGCCCCGCGGGGTGGAGGTACTGCCCATAGCTCGCGTGCCCGCCCTCTAGAACCCTTGCGTAAAGGTAATCTTGCCTCCTCCACCCTCAGCCCGCCAGGTCCTCCTCATGGGGACACGTGACACAGCCCCCCATAGCAGAATCCTGTGACTTTGGAGACCTTGGTGCTGGGGACCCAACCCTTCCCCACACTCTGTCCCTGTCTTGACTTGGTTCTTCCTTTATTCAAATGCGGTGCGCGTACGTGTGCGTGTGCACATGCATGTGCGCAGCTGTGTGTGAACTCAGCGGTGAGCCAGGCAGGCTGCGCCTCTCCCTTCTCCTTTCTCTGTGCAAGATACACGTACATACCTGCTGTGCCCAGCGACGTCCAGGTGTGAAGACACAGGGAAGCCAAGCAAGTGTTCATGAGAGGCCGGGGGTGACACTGGCTTAAGGAAGTGCCCTGGGAACCCAGGGCACTCTGGGGAGGAGCAGCAGCGTGGGGACACAGGTGCAGAGGCTGTGAGGTGGAGACTGAGCTGTGGGGAGAGAGGGGACGGGGCCCTGGCGCCTGCGGGATTGCAGGATGCTGATCAGAACACGGGTGCGATCTCATTTATGCAGAACTCTCAAGCCACCGTGTACAGAGCAGCCACAGAGAGCCCTGAGAGGCCTTGGCAGACTAGGACAGTCACAGGTCAAGTGTCAGGGGGACACGGCAGGTGGGAATGGAGGAGAGGGTTCATGTGAGCTGCAGGTGAACTCTCAGGATGGTCTGCTGTCCCTGGGAGGTTGTCATGGAAGCGCTTCGCGGTAGGGAGGCTGCTGGGGACAGGACCGCAGCCAGTAGGCTGAGCCCTTCCTTTGCCACCTGGAGAGCCTCCTTCTCCATCCTGATTTTTTCTGTCTAGCGCTGAGCAGAAGGCCGTGCAGCCTTGACAGCCCCAGCTTCTCCTGGGCTTCAGAACAGAAGTCACATGGAGAGCGTGGCCTTCCTGGGCCCTGACAGTCACATTTGGCCCACGGTGCTGGCACGGTGACCTGGGAGGGCCAGGGACCCCTGCGGGCCCCGCGGCCAGACTTTGATTCGACACAGAGGACTCCGGGTTCTGCAGCCTCGCCACGATGGCAGGTGGAGAGATCCTAAAGGGCTATTGAACAGTACTGATCTTTGAGGCAAAGAGTGATAAACCCAAAGGGAGGCTACATTAAGAGCTAGAGCAGAGCAACAGGTCAGGAGAGGTGGTTAAAACCGACATACACAGAGTGACTGTCCCATCCCACAAATCAGCACACCGAAAACACACAAGCCTGGAGAAACTGGGGCGAGGCCCACACAGGCACTGTGCAAAGGGAGCCCCCTCTGACAGCGACGCAGTCTCGGCTCCGCCTTAGCGCCACCAGGGAAGTGCCAGTCCAGCCACAGCCGGGCCTCCTCTCAGGCCCCGGGACTCCAGGAAAAAGGTGAGCCATCACCAGTGAGCCGAGGCCGAGATGGCGGTGTCTTGTAGGGAGGGTGCAGCACTGTGTGGGCCAGGCAGCCCTACAGGGCCGCGTCCCCACAGGGTGTGTGGTAGCCTGGTGCTCGCCCACAAGCAATAATGGCACGAATGCATGATGATGATATCCACAGCTCCTCTTACAGGAGAAACCCGAAGGATAAACAAGGTATGGAATGAAACACAGGAGAGATCATGGGACAGAAACAATCAGACTTCACGGCAATGCCGAGGGGTCGCTATGTCTCCACTGAGCAAGTGGCGTCTGTAAATAAAAAACAGTGTGGAGCAGAAACCGAAACAGACAAAAGACAACAGGCTATGTAAAGTCAATGGCAGAAGTCAAGCTAGATGTTTGCAGATAGTCAGGCAGCAGAAAAACAAGGAACAGGAGAAGAATGAAGACAGTAAACCTTAGGATGGCAACAAAGAGGACAGAGGCGAGGAAGGCGAAGGGAGGCACAGGCTTCGGGCCGCTCTGCTGGGACCCGGGTGAGGGTTTGACCGCAACGTAGATCTGCGCCTGTGCACCGTTAGCCCTTTCTGGATGTGTGCACATCACACTGTGTAAAATATCAAGGGAGAAAGACGGAGAGGGAGGGAAGAGGAAAGAGGGAAAGAAGGGGAAGGGATGAGAAGAGAAAGAAGCAAGCAAAGGGAAGGAAGGAAGGATGGATGGACGGACGGAAGGGAGGAGAATCAAGCGTAGAAGAGGACGAGGAGCAAGGAGGCTCTGGTGCCCGCCGGGCATGTCCTGGGCAGCACCCAGTGGGTACTCTCCCAGGTCTTCCTGAGCATGGAGACTAGTGACCAGGCTCAGTCCCGAGCTAAATGTCCATCTGTCCTCTGCTGGCTCAGAGTGGGGACTGCAGACAGTCCCTGGAGACCTAGCCTCGCCCTTGTGCCTGAGGGACCCGTGGGTGAGACACAGCAGGGTCCCCCCGGGCGCCAGCAGCTGGAAGGGCCCCAGGGCGCAGATGGGAGGAGGCCGGGCATGTTGGGACAAACTGAACGCTGGTGGAGGCTCGGCCAGCCCTGCAGCTCCCTGGGTCCCCAGGAGCAGGCCGAGCGAGTCAGACTGGCCACGAGCCCCCAAGTGGGTGATCCTGGCAGTGAGCAGTCCTGTCACCATGTCCGAGCTGCTGTCCCCAGTGATAGGACAGCAGCATGGAGGCCCCCCAGCATCTATCTGCTCGTTTACCCCTTAGCCGCCGGGGATAGAGCTTGGTGACCTCTGAGTGAGGAGCGGCAGGAGGGTGGCCCATGGGTGGGACTCCGGGGTCAGGCTGCGCCGCAGGCAGGAGGCCAGGAGGAGCAGGGAGGGAGGGCGAGGGAGGGAGAGGTGGAGGAGCAGCTGCCAGGGAGACAAGGGTCTTGTGGTCATCAGGGCTTCAGCCAGAGGAGGGGCAGACCCCGCCGTGGGCTCTGCCAGGCTCCCCGAGTGCTCGCCTGGCACGGACGCCATGATGGGGAGTTTGGCTGGACTGGCATAGGTAAGATTCTCCATGGACCATAAAAAAGCATGCCTGTCCTGAACACATAGGGACTTCTTACCAGTGCTCCCTGATCGGTGCAGCGTGACAGCTGTTCACACAGCATGGGTGTCTGTTAGGATTCCGAGTCATCTTCACAGACCCGTGCATTTTACAGAAGGGGCTTGAGCAACTGCTGCTCTTGGTGTCGCTGGGGCCTGGACAGGTCCCACGTGCACATGCCAGGGACACCTGGAAGTGAATTCTTGACTATTTCTTAGGAAGATCCGGGAGTATTTCCCAGCAGGGAGGGAGGTGTGGGATGGCTGAGAGACACCCCAGGGAGTTCCAGGAGCTCTGACTGAAGCCTCTGGAGGGGACCATGGCTGCAAGGAAGCAGGAAGTGTACAGGAAGTGCAGTTGTGTGGGAAAAGTTGCAGCCACCTTTGAGATCCCTCAGTACAGGCGTCACACAGGCAGGATGGAGGAAGAGTTTGAGGGTCCTCACCCCCAGAGAGGGTCGAAGCCACTAGGATGATAAAACCCAGGGAGCAAGGGCAGGACAGGAAGCGCAGAGCTGACCCTGAGCTTCCCAGACAGGGAGCAAAGGAGGAGCTCAGGAGGGAGGGCCAGGGCCAGTGGGGTCCCAGAGACTAGGGCAGAGGATGCACTAGGGACGAAGGACTGACCAGCAGCCACCCAGAGAAGGGCACGGAGCAAGCATGTTTGTGGGTGACTGAGCAAGTGGCTTGGTGGGTGCTGGGGATACAGCTTTCCAAGAGCGGCCATGAGAATCAGTGACAGGAGAAGGGACTGTGAGCACAGTGACCCTCGCTGAGTTTGTTCTATAGGGAAGGAGTGGTGGGCCAGAGGTCAGGGTGCTGGGAACAGATGCAGAAATGGACAAAACGCTCGTGCACCAAGCCCAGCTGTACGCAAAAGATCACAGGGCCAGGAGCTCAGTGGGGAGCAGCACTTACACACACAGACACACAGACACACCAGGAGCTCAGTGGGGAGCCGCACTAACACACACAGACACAGACACAGACACAGACACAGACACACACACACACACACACACACACACACAGTGTACCATGATCAGATGAGATTCATCCCAGGAACACAAGAGTGATTTAAAACCTCTGAAAAATCAGATAATGTATTCTATGGAAAGAATGAAAGACAAAAACTTTATGACTATCTCAGTGGACTCCAAACACCCTCTCCTAGAACCTAGAACTCTTGGAATACAAGAGAATTTAACCTGATGAAGAGCACCTACAAAATCCCCCACACAAGCCAGGTATGGTGGAGCAGACCAGTAACGTTCACACTCAGGAGCGTGAGGCAGGAGGCTGACAGGGAGTCAAGGCCAGCCTGGGCCACAGAGTGGGTTTAAGGTCAACCTAACTAAAAGCACACCAAAGCAAAAATCCCACAGGCCCCTCCCTAATGGGGGAAGAACAGCAGATTTTCCTCCAGACCATGACAAAGACAAGGGTGCTCTGTTGGGAACCATCTTGTTTAGGAATTGTAAGGTGAAAATTGACCAGGCCTTGGCTTGCAGATGACTTTGGACTTGACTCTTGTCTTCACCGCTGGTAACAACAGGGACTCAATGGTCCCACATGCTGTGATGCTTCAGGGCAGAACTGCACAGAATCTGCCTAACTTCTCAAAGACTATTGTTGACATCTGCTTGCCCTGCGGGACCTTCATCTACATAACTTCTCTGGGACTATTCTGGTGTCTCCCGCCTTTCAGGGTCTTGGGGAATGTATAGTAAACGGTGTGGCAGGGCTGAGGTCTGGGGTCCTGGAGGCCCAGAGTAGTGTGGGTCAGGCCCAAGCTCAGCTTCTCTAAGTCTCATTTCTGCCTAATTATTAATTATTTCGCCGTATGCCATGGACTCTCAGGAGACTAAAACTTAATACAAAAGTTCTAGTTACGTCCCCTCCCCTGTTTACCACAGTGCTCACCTTCCTCACTTCGTTTCCAGAATGCGCTAGAGTTCTAGCAGGCAGTTAGGGAGGACACGACACAAATACATCCAGGCTGGAGAGGGAGAAGCACAATTTTCCCATTTGCAGTTGACATGATCTTGTACGTATTAAAAATCTTCAGAAATCCACTCAAAAACGATTAGAATTAGTAAAATTATCTCAACAAGGCTGTAAGGCACAAGGCCGACATGCACAGATTGTACAGCAGCTCACTCAGTGAGCAAATTGGAAACGGAACCAAGAATCTTCCATTGATGGCAGCATCCAAAAGAACAAGACACTGAGGGACAACTCTACAAAGCAAGTGTAAAACTGACACTGTAAGTGACAGAGCACTGTGGATGCTAAAGGAGACCCACAGGGGTAGAAAGACAGCCTACCTCCGTGGGCCGGAAGACTTGACATTAGCCAGGTGGGGATGCTGCCTGTAAATTCCAGCATTCTCGAAGGCTGAAGCAGGAGGATCACAAGCTCCAGCCCAACTGTGCACCTTAAAGACCAGGGAGACCTTGTCTCAAAATAAAAGGGTAAAAAGGAAGTGAGGACATGGGTCAGAGGGAAGGTCTTGGGTTCCACCCCAAGTACCATTAAAAAAATAAAAAATAAAAAAGAGCTGTCCTTACAAGAGCAGCACTTCCAGTTGTCTGCGTATTTCTGTGCCTACCAAGGACACAGCCCTAGGAGGGGAAGGCCTCAGCCTCTTGCTGTGACAGTGACAGTCCCCAGGCTGTCCTGGCACTGTGACTGCGTGTCTGCTGCCCCCCTGGCGGGTGCAGGTGCAGGGTAGCACAGGCATGGGTCTGACCGGTCTGGGGCTGCCACTCACGTGCAGTGTGACCCTGGGTACACACCTCTCCTCTCTGTGCCTGCGGGTCCCTGATGGTGAAATGCAGGTGCTGCCGGCCATGCAGGATTATCCCAAGAGCAGAGACAGACAGAGTGCCAAGCGCTCGCCTTCCCTGGGCAATAAATGGTCCTCATTCAGACCTCACTCCGCACCTGCCGGGCGCAGCAGGGCACAGCAGGGAAGGAGACACAGAGCTTCTGTTCTGCCTTCTGGGACAGACAGTCGTGGAGGGGAGTCCAGCGGAAGCTCGGGCAGCTGCTCTGATGGCGCAGGAGCCCCAGCGTCATCCACAGAAAGGCCTGGAAAAGCCCAATGCTTGCTTGGGGGCGGGGTGTGCATGCCTGTAACCCCAACTCCCCATGCTGGGAGGCCGAGGCAGGAGGATTGCAAGTTCAAGCCCAGCCCGGGCTTCTTAGCAAGAACCTATCAGATAATTTCAAGTAGGAGGACTAGGGACACAGCTTGGTGTGAAGGCCTTAGGTACAAGCCCCAGTACCATCCCCAAAAGAGCTGCATGCGGGTCCCAGCCAGCACAGTGATTGATTCATGGCGCAGGACTGGGCTGGGGGACACATTCTGGGCACCACTGGGTTTAGGAGGTTTTTACCCAGAGATACACAGTGAGGAGAGTGAGAGTGACATTCAGATTAAGTTGTTTTTTAAACTTAAGTGTCTCCTACTTCACTACTTTTATTGTGGTAAAATCCTCACTCTGCAGAAGGTCCGTGAACTTTGCAAGTTCGTGGCCCAGTGAGCGGGCGCCTCCCCAGTGCAGTGCAGGCCTCAGCGCCATCCTGCTCTGTGCAGAAACACACCCCTCACTCCTGCCGGCCTGGCAGCCCCTGCTCTGTCTCTCACACCAGTGGAATCGTGAAGCATCCGTCCTCGTGCCTGGCTCATGTCCACCCTCCCGGTAGTGGTGTCAGGGTTTCTTTCCCTCTGCGAGTTAAGTCATGTTCCATGTGCGGTTCCCGGCCGCCTCGGGCCTGTTTACCCCTCCAGAGACACTCGGGTCCTCTCTCCCTTTGGGCTGTTGCGCGTAATGCCTTGTGAATGCGAGCGGCAGCGTTCCTGCTCTCCCTCCTGTGGGGCACGGGCCCAGAAGTGCGGTTGCCGCTGGCATGTGTCCCTGTCTGGAGGACGCACACCTTCCCTGTGGATGGGCTGTCTGACACTGCCTCGTCCCAGCCAGCAGCCTCTGCTTCTTATTTGTGTCTTGATAACAGCACCCTCAGAGTGTTGGGTGGACGACGGTGCCAGGAGGCACAGGCGGACACTCAGGGGGCTGCAGGCTGGCCATGAGGGTGGTGTTCGGGGATCCCAGGTGTGTCTTCCCAAGACCTCCGATCTCCCTGAGGTGCTAGGACCCAGGCAGGAGGGGCCCTGTCCTTGCCGTCGAAGGTGGTGAAGGACTTGCTCCTTCCCCCTGGACTTGGCCAGGCTGGGTTCAGGTTTATGATGCTATGGATCATCTCACCAGCAGCGCAGGAGCCTGGGGTGCCTGGGGTTCCTGGGGTGGAGTCAGCGCCCATCGCAAGACACATGACATCTCTACTTCAGACAGCAGACACTGCGGAGACCTCCTGCCTCTCTCGGAGCCCAGGGCACAGCTCTGTGCCGGGAGTGGAAGCCAGGCGGCAGGCTGGAGGGTCCCCAGGGCTGCTCCTCAGCCTCCTTCCTTCCTCAAACCCCGGGTACCAGGCTGCGGACATCGCAGGGGGAGGCAGGCATCCCGAGGGCACAGAGCTGGACAAGCCCAGCCCTAGACCGCTGGGAGGGGCCCGGGGCAGCGCTGTCCTTGGGTGGGCAACAGTCCTAGACTGGCAGCTCCAGAGGAAGCCTTAGTGTGGACAGTGGCCACGCAGAGCCCAGTGTCAGGACTCTCTCCCCCCTGCCTTTTGCTCCACGTCCTAGCCCTGTGGGCAACCCCAGATCCTGTGAACAGCAGCCTGCCAGCCTGAGGGACAAACTCAGTGCCTGGCACTGGGCTTTGGGCAGGGCTGGTGGCAGGAAGAAGGCCAAGAGCAGCTCAGCGGTACAGCTCAGGGTCAGCTGCTCACTGCCCAGCACTGCTCTGCCTTCCCCACTTCCTGTCCTCGGCCATGGGTGGTGCATGGCTGTCCCTGCTGCTGTACGAGCCCAGGTCCCAGGGCTGGAGGACACTCGGTCCTATCATTGCTGAGCCATGGGCCAGAGGGCAGAGACCCAGCAGTGCCTGGGGCCCCTCCTTGCCCATGGAGGTCTATGCCAGCACCTGCACCAGGCCCGGAGGGACCAGGCTCTGTGTCCCCCTGGGCCTCCTGGGAGCAGACAGCTCTGAGACACCCCCAGAGACTTGTCCCAGTCTCTAGGACTGCGTCCACATCCGTGGGAGCCCAGGGCCGGGCAGGGGACAGTGGAGCATGAGCAGCATGATGCGGGGTGGCCTTGGTGTCCTGGGCCTGGGCTCACTGGATCTCAGGCACCTCAGGACTTCAGCCTGGTCCAGAGGTGGGCAGTGAGTTGCCTGACAGCCCATTGCAGGGCCAGAAGCAGTGGCTACCTCCGCGCGGGCTGTCCTGGGTGCTCTTGCCAGGTAGACCTCCGTGCCGCAGCCCCTAGAGGGGAAGTGTACCATGGTGGGGTGTCAAGGCCCAGGCCAGAGGCTGTCTCCAAGGCCCACTACCCACCTGTGCCCCCAACTGCAAGCCTCTCGAGCTGGATAAGGCCACTCGAGCTGGGCAAGGCCTGGGCTTCTGGGGCTCATCAGAGCCTTCGGAGTATTTGGCAGGTGTAGACCGCCATGTGCTTGGGGGTTCCCAGAGACAGGCCCTAGGGGAAAACTGAGGCTTGAGAGACAAGAGCAAGTCTGCTCCAGATCCTCCCTGTCCTCCGAGAAGGGTCACCTGCTACGGAGCCTTGGAGTCTCTCCTTCAACAGACTACCGGGGGCTTTTCTGGTGAATGAGGCAGGACACTCCTTGGCTAGCTCCTCTCAACAGTGACCTGTCCTCCTCCTCCGTTTTCCTGAACTCTGCCCACGCGTCTCTCAACAGCAGACCCTGGACTGCGTGTCACTGTCCTGGGCGCAGGGTGTCAAGGGAGACCAAAAAGCCTGTCTGCTCCCAGGAGGCAGTATATTTACAAGGAAAAGCAATGTAGAACTATCTGTGGGAACAGGTTCTTGGCTGCTCTGTCCACTACACAGCAGAGTCCCCCTTCCAGACGCGGTGGGCAGAGGACACACTGGCATTCTCCGAGTGCAGGTCTGATGAAGAAGGGCCTGGACTCCTCTGAAGACCCCAGGAGGCCCTGTCGGGCCTGCTCTGCCTTCTGCAGTTCCGTGTTCCTCCCCCTGCACCCTGCTGTCCTCCCTGTGTAGTTTGTCTCACTGTGTCTTCTTGGAACCAGTGAGGACTCTGGCCACCCTGTGCTCCAGGATTAGCTGTGTGCCCAAGCCTGGCCCTCACTCCACGCTCCTCCTGCTGTGGCCAGCATAAGGGTGCGGACACGTGGTTGAGGCCCACACTCAGAGCCCACAGCGCGGTACACAAGGCACCCAGATACGCTTGGGGACCAGCACACGGGTGGCAGAGCTCGCTGTGGCGGCCCTGGTGTCTCTCAGAGCCGGTGGGACCTGGCTTCCTCTGACAGTTTGGTATTTTTGTTCATCAGGAAGTTTTTCTTCAAAACTTTTTTTTTCTTAAAAATGCTGCACTAATTTATCCGTTTCGGTTACTGAGGTTTGGGGAACCCCTTAAGTTCTGGCTATTGGGAACGCTTCCCAACCTGGCCCTGCCGAGCATGAGCCAGGAACGTGCCCCATCTTGCACACCCAGCTGAGACTGCGCCACCCTGTGCAGGCCCTGGGCTCCCAGTGCCTCCCTGCAGAGCTCTGAGCACAGCTGGCCCCCATGCCAGCGGTGCAGGCCCAGTCCCCCCCCCCCCCGGTTCTCCCCACCCTGGAAATGAGGTTATAAGTTCTTCTCGGGGTTTCCAGAGGCCTCGCAGCAGGATGATCCGGGTAGGCAAGATTTGTGCTTACCCTGTGTGACCTTTTGGCCAGGTGCCTTCTCTGAAACTGAGGTGTCCACAGGTACCTTCCTGGGGTGCCCTGGGAGGTGATCAGGTCAAGTTGCACCGCTGCCCTTGGCTCTGGGTGCTGGCCCTAGGCAGGCCGCGCTGTGGACCTTCTGGCTGGCGCCCCCAGGCCGGCTGACTCAGCGCACTTGCCTAACCTCTGGCCACCGCACACCTGCCCCCGGGCCAGGCTGAGCAGGAGCTCGGCGAGCAGGATCGGGGTCTCTGGCCAGAGGAGCTGCAGACGCTCGGGGAGCAGCGCCGGCTTAGGCCGGCCTTGGACCGGAGGCCCCCGCCCCGATCCGCTCCCCTCCGCCCTGGCCGCCACGCACGGGCAAGACGCTACCTGCCGCGTGCCGGGCATTCCAGCGCTGCCTGGCCGCCCGCGCCGGCTCGCGTCATGGGCTTGATGCCGGCCGCGCGGGGCTCCTCCCGGGCCCGTGCCTGCCCGCGGCCGCCCTGCCGCCTGCCCGCCTGCTGCGCACCCGCCGCCCCAGGTAGGGCTTTGGGGGCGCGGGGCCGGGGCGTGGGGGTGTCCGGGCGGAGGCCAAGGCGGGCAGGTCCCCTCCTATCTCCTGCGGGGTTGGGCGGCAGCGTGCCAAAGGCGGTCAGATGAGAGAGGAGTCCGCCCCCATCCCCCACCACCCTGGGGCGGCGCAGGAAGGGAGCCTGGACTGTGACCCGAGCCTAGCGCCACCCCTTCGGCCTCAGAAAGCCACCACCCCGCCCAGAGGATTGGACCCCTTCTGCCTGAGGCCGGGCGGTCAGTGTCCCGCACCCCTGCGCCCTCTGTGGCTGAGGGGAGGCTGAGGGAGCTGGGAGAGATCCAGCTGGGGTTTCCATTCACAGCCCAAATGCCGGCCGTGAGGTGTCCAGGGGCGGCTTGTGGAGTAACAGGGCCAGCTGTGGGACAGTCCCTCTGCACTAGTGCGCGGGGTGGGTGTGGGGGCGGCTGGAAACTGGGCCGCGTCCTGATCTAAGGCAGGGAGCACTGGGGCCGGGAGGGAAGCCGGAATTTCCCAGCTTCGCAGCTGCCTGGAGAGTGTGGGCTCTCCACCCTGCACTGCCACTACCCACCCCCTCAGGAAGCCCGGGCAGGCAGGCAGAGGGCCCAGCCCAGCTGCCCACTCACCCGGACTCATTCCAAAGGGAATCCCAGCGCCTCCTCCCTGTGCTGGGCCTGGGCGGCCTCCTCTGGCCCTGGAAAGGCCCTGGGTGGAACTGGTGTGCAGCCCTGTGCAGTGGCAGGGCCAGAGCCGGGCCCTAGTCACCCAGGGGGTACAGGTGACAGCCAGGCCTGAGCCTCCCTGAGCCTGCTGCACCTTCCGCTTCTGAGCCCGGAGCCGTCTGGCATGGCTGTCAGGCAGAGGCTGTGAGCCTGGTGTGGGTGCCTCCCCAGAGGGGCAGCCCTGCCAGTTTCCTTCAGGTGCTTTGTGTATGTGGCTGGGCCCCGAGGAACCGCATCTTGCTGGTGCTGCCAGCATCCTGAGCCAGCAGACCCCCCCTCCCCGGCCAGCCAGGTGTTGGCAGGGGGCATGGGGAGCTCCACTGCAAGGGGTTCTCCCTGCTGCTGGAGTGCTAGCCTTGTGGCAGTGCCAACACTGTGCCAAAGGCTCTGGGGCAAGGTGGCTGCACTCACCTACCAAGTCCCAGCAGCATCCCTTCCTGGCCAGGGCTGCTGTCTTGCCCACCTGTGCCAGTGGCTCAGCCAGCTCTGAGGAAGGATGAAAACATGGGCTTGTTTTGATGTCTGCACACAGGTGGGCAGTAGGTGGCCGGGACATTCTCTGCACTTGCAGCCAGAGCACCTGGGCCTGAACCTTGACCCTGCCCAGGGCCCTGAATAGCCAAGGTAGTGCTGGTGGTGTCATAGTCCCAGATTTACCACACTGCACGACGTGGGCGTGTGTTCAGTGTTTGGGGCTGCACTGAGTGCCAGCCGCCTCAGCACACGCACATGTGGACACCGGCACAGCAGGCCCACGTACACACTGACACATGCGCACAGATGTGAACACAGCCCAGGAGCGATGCATGTGTACACGTGTGTGCACAATGCCCGCACAAACCCTGGTGGCATCTGCCACTGTTCACTCTGATGGAACATGGATGTTCGAGGGGGAGCCCCCCATTCCGGAGCTTCGTCTTTGGGTCCAGCAATGGGAGGCGCTGGATGAGGCCTAGTCTGTGCCAGGCACTGTATTGGGGGCTGATCTAAGCGGGGGTGTGCCAGGGACAGAACCCAAGGCATTGCACATGCTTGGCAGGTGTCTGTCACTGAGCCACACCGCAGGGCCGGGACTGATGCACCTAATTCATGACAGCCCTGTGGAGCAGTGACATTAGCTGCTGAAAAACAGTCGGACACCAACCGCACCCTCAGACGCCACATGGACAGTGTTGAGCTTGGGCATTGTGCCCTGGCATACCCCAAAACTACCCTGCAGGAAGGTCTCCCCGTCTCCGAATTGTAGATCAGCCTTGTCCAGCATCCCAGAGGCCCGCAGGGCTCAGGGCCAGGCTCCTTTTCTCCGTGGTGCCAGCTGCAGCTCCCTCCCTGCTGCCCGGGCTGGGGCAGTCTGTGGAGCCAGGCACACACTTCGTATGTTTTCTCAGCAGTTTCGCAGCCCTCTTCCTCTCACTGTGCTTCCTGCTGTTGCTTCTTTGTGGCCATGTCCCACGTTAGGTGTTTTGGAGCTTTTCTTCTTGATATAATTTTGCTAGAAGTGGCATTACCAGCACGCCAGAAAGCCCTCGTGTGCCCTCTGGTCCCCAAGCCCTGCCCACAGCCATGTCCTGACCTGATAGCACCAATCAGTTTTGGTTTTTTAATTTTATGTAAAGTTGAGTACATCAAGCATGTGCTAACCACCTTACTCACGCCTTTGAAAGCGGACAGGTCAGTGGTGTGAGGTCCACCGGCGATCACCACCATCCACCTCCTGGCTCCCGAGAACTCCTAATTTTACACAACTGAAAATCACCCCCACTACCCTCTAACTCCCTCCCCCTCATCCCTGGGGTCTCTGGTTTCTGCCAGTCTGTCGGTATCGTGGCCCACGTGTTTGCCCTTTCGTGGCTCTGAATGCCTGTCTGCAGGGTTCTCCAGCACCGTGGCAACTGCCCGCAACTCTCGGCCCTTACCCTGCTCGGGTGTGTGTTGTGTGTCGATCTGTTGCTACTACCCATGTGTTCCTGGGTGTTGTGAGCAGTGCCACTGCACACACGGGGTGAGGGATCTCTTGGGACCCTGCTTTCAGTTCCTAGCCCCTAAGTGGCCCAGCTGACGCATCTGACAGTGACTCCAGACTTAATGGTTTTGGGGCCCTGCCATGCTGGACTGCACAGAGCAATGAGGTGTTGGCTGGATTTCATAGTGACCAGGATGCTGTGTCACTGTGGTGCTGTCTGCATTCCGAGCTACACACCTGAGTCCTCACTGCACACCAGGCTCTCAGGCTGCAGGCCTGGCTGTGGTTGGAGTATTGATGCTCCCCTGTGGGTAACTGCTAACCCATCACTAGTCACCACAGTGCATGACGTGTGCTCCTGGAGCTCTCTGCTCCCGGCTTGGATGGGATCTGTCTTCTGTGATCCCCGGTCTGTGTCCCCCAGTGTCTAAGGCGTTTCCTCCTCTGGCCCTGACTGCCTTGTATTGTCCCTGTTGCCCACTCCTGCCACTGACTGGGTGGCGGAGAGCGTGACCAGTCCCTCTCCTGCCAGGGATCTTTGGGCAGCGGCTGGAGGACACGGTTTACCATGAGCGGAAGTACGGCCCCCGGCTGGCACCGATGCTGGTAGAGCAGTGCGTGGACTTCATCCGGGAGCGTGGGCTCACTGAGGAGGGGCTCTTCCGCCTGCCCGGCCAGGCTGACCTGGTGCGAGGCCTGCAGGACTCCTTCGACTGTGGTGAGAAGCCGCTCTTCGACAGGTAAGCTCTGGGTCTGGGCAAGCAGCACCTAGGAAGCCTGCTACTGTGTGGAGGCTGCTGCTCGTGCTAGTGGGCACAGCAGCCCTCCTAGAGCACAGAGCCATGGGTCCCCTTGGGGATGAAACCAGCTGCAGCGAGGCTTAGTCCTGGCAGGAGAAAAGGGTGGCATCTGCTGACCACCAGCAGACAGGTTCAGGCACAGATGCATCCAGGAGCCCGGGCTGCTGAAGTCTGTCTTTTGGTCTTGCCTCTGTCAGTGGCAAGATGACACAGCCACTTCGTGCCCTCTCTACCTGCCCAGGGTCTGTGTCCTCCCTGACCCATCTCTAGGCATACCCACATCCTCGGTGCTTGTCCCTATCAAAGGCCACTGCATTCAGGAGTGTCTTTCCCTGGTGCGTCTGGAGGCTCCGCCTTAACCCAGCTCTCAGTGACAGTGATGCGCCCCACACCTCTCAGCCAGGCTGCTCCGGTCCTGTGCCCACAGGGTCTGTCTGAGGATCGGAGAGGGCTCCAAACAAACACTGCTGGGTAGGCCTGGGCACCTGGGCTTTCAGAAGCTCTCCAAGATGGGCCCCTCTGCCTGGTGCTCTGTGTGCCCTCTCAGGGTGGAGGCTCACTGTGTGTGGCAGCCTGCCTACCTGGCAGGGTGTCTGCCCGTGGCCACTGTCCACCATGGAGCCTCTTCCTGGCTCCTCCTGCTTCAGGCATCCCTCCTGGCTGGAAGCTGCCAGGACCTGAGCTGTCCCACATCTGTGCCCGAAGCCCCGTGAACTGCCCATGTGCTCAGGGTGCTCCAGAGGGTCCCCTGGGTATGAGGCCTTCGTGGGAATCCCCGGAACTGGAGGATGAGGAAGATGGGGGTCTGTAGCTGTCAGCTGGTCTGCCTCCCACGAGGGACATGGACAGCAAGGGAAGCTGCCCCGGGCCAGGTCTGCCAATCGCTGTGCCCACTGTGTCGTGCACCAGCTCCCTCAGACAGCGCTGGCTATGAGGCCCTTAGGTTGGCAGGTCCTCCTTTGTGCTGTTGGGTGGGGCAGGATCCACAGTGGAGTGGAAGAGAAGGGGACTCGGGAAAAGCCCCCAGCTGAGATCTCTGCAGGGAAGGAGGGCGCTGGGGTCTGTGAGGGGTTGGGGTATGAGAGGCTGAAGGGGGCTGGGGACCGCAGGAAGGAGCACGGGAGAGTGGAGGGGCCAGTGTGCCCAGGACGAAAGTGTCTTAGGGACCCGTGACCACTGATGTCCTCCCTATCTCTTGCTTTTGTGGCACATGCCCTTCTGCAGGGCACCTGAGGCTGTTAGGCCTCTGTATGCCAACCAGACTTCGGCGGCTGCTGCCACAGAATCACAGGGGCCCAGAGGACAGGGGTCCTTAGGCTCAACTTGGAGCTCCTGGTGTGACTGGCCCACTCAGAGTGGCTGGCAGCACAGTGGCCACAGCCTCCTGGCCCCGGCCTGCCTTTGCTGAGAGGCAGGTGTGGGTTTAAAACAGGGCCCAGGAGAAGAAAAGGAACTTCTGGGGCCCCGGTGCAACCTGAGGTGTTGGTCCGGCAGCAGACTACGGACTGGGCCACAGGGGCCAAACAGAAGCCATTGAAGGGCCAAGGCCAGACCCAGAGCTGAGCAAACACAGGCTGAGGCTGGCAGCACGGGGCAAGCGCTGCAGAGCGCTGTCCCACTTAGGGAGCTGGCACCCTTGCGCTGCCCTGCAGGGGCCTGGCCGTGGCCGCCGGGAGGTTGACTGCAGACCTGAGGCCAGAGACGTGTGCAGGAGCTCCTTGTGTGTGTGTGTGTGTGCACTGTGGGGCGTGGGGTGTCATTGCCGCAGCCCCGCCACCCCAGGCCTCATACTACCCCCACCTCCAGCACAACAGACGTGCACACGGTGGCTTCCCTGCTGAAGCTGTATCTGCGGGAGCTGCCCGAGCCTGTGATCCCCTTCGCCAGGTACCAGGACTTCCTCAGCTGTGCCCAGCTACTCACCAAGGATGAGGGGGAGGTCAGTGCCCCAGGGGCCCATTGTGGGAGGGGGCTGGGAATGGCGTGTGGAGTCAGTATGTGTGCCTCTCAGCTTGCAGTGTGTTGGTGGGAGGAGAGGGGGCAGGGTCCTTCCTGCGTGCATGCATCCTTGCGTGTGTGTATATATGTGTGTGTGTACATGCACGTGTGCGTGTGTATGTGCGTGCATGTGCATGGGTGTTTTGGGAGGTAAGTTAGTGCATCCCACTCCGTCTTTGGCAGGTGAGGGCGTCTATCTCTGTTTGAGGGTGGTGGCCAGAGCATACTGCCCCCTGTGCCACCCACCCATCCTGCCCTGTGTCTCACCTCAGTCTGAAAGGCCCAGGTGCCCCCTAAGTCCAGTTGGCCTGGGGAGCCTGACTGTGCCGTGTGGTGCTGGGCATTCCCATCTTACTGCCTTCCATGCATGGCTCGGTCACCCGGGTCTGGGGCTCAGGAATAGACGCTTTCTGCCATTTTCCGTCCTGCCCCCTTGGAAAGAATCTGAAGGCTCTTAGAACAGGAAAGCAGATGTGTCTGCTGCCCTGGGCACGAGGGCAGGGGAAGCAGTTTACCTTCCATGGGGGATGGGGCTGTCCCCTGGAAGATATTTGTGCCTCTCCAGACAGCAGGGCCGCCCTCCTTGTCTGTGCCAAGAACAGAGTCAGCCTTCCCCTGGCGCCACAGGGAGGCTGCCACTCCCCGCAGCATGGGAGGTGGCCAGGACTCGGCTGCCTCCGTCCCCATGTCCAGCCCAGCCCCAGGGACCGCAGGGCCTCGAGGCGGGTGCGTGAAGCTCTTTTCTCCTTCCCAAGGGAACCCTGGCGTTGGCCAGACAAGTGCACAATCTTCCTCAGGCCAACTACAACCTGCTCAGATATATCTGCAAGTAAGTGGCACGGGGTGGGCCCCTCCTGCCGGCTCTGCGCCCTCCACCCCAAAGGACGCTGTCCCGTCACTGGGCGTGGGCAGTGCTGAGGACACGGCTCGGCCTGAGTGGGGATATGGCCTTTCAGTGTCTTCCAGGACCACGGCTGGGTTCTTGCGCAGGGCACTCGGCTTTCTGGGGTCTCTGCCCCACTGTAGGCTATAAAGTCCTTTGTCCTACTTCTGTGTCAAGGATGGGGCTCCCTGGCCCTCATTTCTGGCTGTCCCCTGGATGACCTTGATCAAGCAAGGAAGGTGCCCCTGATGATGCCCAGCCACTGTGGCAACCTGGGGGCGTGGCTAGGCAGGACAAGGCGGGGCCAGGGTGGCGATAGGCGGGGCTAGGGTGGCGATGCGTGTGGCCCAGAGTGACCAAGCAGGGTCCAGCCCCAGTAGCTCAGACTTCTGACCGTCTGACCTTCAGTCAGAGTTTGCCTGCTGCTTCTCCTCCCCGGACAGGTTTCTGGATGAGGTGCAGTCCCACTCAGACGTCAACAAGATGAGCGTGCAGAACCTGGCGACTGTGTTTGGGCCTAACATCCTGCGGCCGCAGGTGGAGGATCCAGTGACCATCATGGAAGGTGCGGGGAGGGAGGCTCTGGTCTCATCTTGGTCGAGGGGCGTTCCCTGCCTCCGCAGGGCCTGCCCTTGGGGTCCTCTGTAAAAGGACACGGAGCTGGCCACTTGTCTGCTGGCCACATGGGTCGCTGCAGCAGCCCCCCGTCTCTGTGGATGGAGAGGCTGGGGGCAGCGGAAGTCACGGCTCTGGCCCTTTCAGGTTCTGCTTCACTTTCACAGTTAAGTAACTATTCAAGGTCCTTGGATGTCACAGCTTTGCAAACCTTGTTGCTTATCTATGGTAAAATAGATAATGACACAATTTTTAAAAAGTAACAGTGAGGCTGAGGCAGGATTTCTGGAGCCCTGGAGCCTGAGGCGACCTGGGCAATGTCACAAGACTGAGTCTCAAAAGAGAATCATGGCATTGCCAACTCCTTTTAATGTGCTTCTACGTAGTGCTGTTTATTTTTCACTGCTTAGCCATACAGGTCTACAGCTCACAGTCACATCCGTTGTGGGAAGTTGGTACATGTACACGTGCATTTTAATTCTTTTTACTTCCTTTCCGTTACTTCTTCCCTCTTCTACCTCCTATTCCTTTTGCATTGCGAAAGATCTTGTTATCTAGTATCTATCTTTTATTTTGCTCTTTATTTATACTTTGGGTTTCTCACGTAAGGGAAATCATGCAATACTTAAGCTTATGTGTCTTGATTTATTTCATTTAACATTATAGTCTCAGGGTGCATTTCCTTTCCTACAGGTGATTCCAATCCATCCTTCTTTGCGGCAGAGTAGGGCTCCATGGTGTGTGTAAACACACTGAATTTTCCTTATCTACTCCTCTGTCAATGGACATATAAGCTGCTTCCTAGATTTAGCTATTATGAGCTGTGCTGCTGTAAACATGGGTGTGCATGTGTCCCTATATTGTGGTGTCTTTGGCTCTTCCCGGAAGACACCTAGGAGGGGGATGGAATTTCTATTTTTAGTGTAAGGGGGACTCTGGGCACTACCTCCCATCAGGGCTGTATTAGTTTACACGCCCACCAGCCCCAGAGACACCCGCCTTGCAGCCTGGCCAGCTTTTGCTGTCTTCTGCTTGCTTGACCAGGGAATCTCAGCATTGTTTCACCTGAACTTCTGCAGCGGGCGGTGCTGTTGCACACCTCTTGTTGACTTTGTGCACGTCTCTGAGACGTGTGTATTTACTTCAGTTCTCCATTTTATGGGGTGTCTAATTTCTTGAGTTCTTTATATATTCTAGATGTTAGTAGTCCTGTCTGCCGATTGGCTGGCAAAAACTTTCCCCCATTCTTAAGGTTGTCTCTGCAGTCTTTGAATTGTCCTCTGCTGTACAGAAGCTTTTTAATGTGATCTGACCCCATTTGTTGATGCTATTTCTTTTGCAATTGGGATTCTTGCGTGTGGCTACATCTTGCAGCTTTACCTATTTTTACCTTCCAACAGATTCAATGTTTTTATTTTAACATTTGAATCTTTGATCCATTTTGATTTTAGTTTCGCACATGGTAAGAGAGGCGGGTCTAGACACGATCTTCTGCCAGTGTAGTGCTCACTTGTATCAGTTTCTGTTCTCCCCAGCAGCCCGTGCTGTGACAATTGCCCTTGCCTACAGAGGAGCTGAGGCTCGGGCTGGGTCCCCCTCCATGTCTGCGCTCCTTTCGAGGTGTGGCCGTGGACCAGGCCTGGGGTGGCCTGGACCTGAACTGGTCCCTGTGAGGTGGTGCTTTGGCTCAGACCTTGTGAGCCCAGGAAGCCCCGCTCTCATCTGCCCAGATGCCCGTGTGCCCACCTGGACCCTCTGCTGTACTCTACCTTGTCTGGCAGAGAAATCCTTGCATAATTCCTGAGTTCTTGGCTACCTTCTATGCCAGTGTCCACCCGAGTAGCCAGCTTTCCTGACCTCTTGGCAGACTTCCCATCTTTCTTTGGTGCTGAGACTGCTGGGTAGATACCAAGGCCTGTCCTGCATGCCCACTCCGGAGCTGAGTCCCCAAAACTAGGGGACCGCATCTCTGTGTGAAGAAGGGCTGTGTGTGCTCAGGGATCGGGGGGCACTGCGTATGCGTGCAGTTGTGAGCGTGCCCCCTTGTGTAAGAGTCCTGGGCTAAAGGACGTGGGCCCCGGCCCACCACTCACAGCAAAGCCGCTCTCCGTCCACAGGTACCTCCCTGGTCCAGCGCCTGATGACCATCCTCATCCGCAAACACGGCCAGCTCTTCACGGCGCCCACCCTGGCTGGGCCCCCATCCCCGTGTATGGGGTCACCGTGCACCGTGGGCTGGGGCTCTGAGGAGGCTAACAAGGACAGCCAGGGCGAGGCTGGGGACCCCGGCCTGCCCACGCACAGGACCTCATCCCTAGATGGGCCAGCCGCCGCTGCTCTCTCGAGGATATCCCCCCCAGGCCAGGGCAGCCCCAGGAAGAGGGTGCAGACATTGCCAGGCTGGAAGCCATCTTTCCACCAGAGGGCACCTGGGTCAGTAAGCCCACAGCGGGGCAGTGCGTCCCTGGAGGTGCCTGTGGTCTCTGGTGGCGGCGGCAGCAGCCGAGGGAACTGGCTCATGAATGGGCTGTCATCTCTGCGCAGCCACCACCGGGCCTCGTCGGAGGACCGGCTCAAGGACTCGGGCTCCACACAGCGATTGTCCACCTATGACAACGTGCCCCCGCCCAGCCTCTTTCCCAGCACAGCCAGCGTGGCCAGTACCATGTGGTCCCCGGCCTCATCGCCCCGCAGCGCCTCCGTTAGCAGCGGCACCGCCTGCAGGGCCAGCGATTCATCGGCCTGCAGTCCCTTGCACACTGAGTGGGCCCTCGAGCCATCCACACTTCCCAGCAGCACTGGCGAGGGACACAGGTCCCCCGAACCAGCCCACGGCCCGGACGAGGCAGGAGTGGGCAACAGCAGTAGCCAAGAACCCAGCAATCCCAGCAGCCCTGGCCAGGAGCCCGCCCACCGCTGCAGGGTGCTCCAGGGCTTGGTGGCTGAGCTCAGGGCAGAACTGTGCCACCAGCGGACCAAGTACGAGGCAAGCCTGAGAAGGTAAACGCTGGGGGCTGTGCCAGGCCAGCCCTGCCTCACTGTGGCCTCTGGGAGCAGCCCAGGCTGCTGAGTCGGGATGGGCATATCTGTTTGAGCTGGCAACAAGTGAGTCTGGTGAAGACCTGGGCGAGGCTGTGCTGTCCCACTGAGCTATGGGTCCTCTAGCCCCGTGCCCTGGGGGTCCCAGGCCAGCCTGCCAGGCAGTGAGACTTTTGAGACACGAGGTCAGTCCTCCCTTCCACCCTGGCCACAGCAACAGTTGTGCCGTGGGGTCCCTTGCAGGTGGGTCCCGCCCTTCCCCTAGCCTCCCTACCTGTAGGAGGGTTCTTCCCTTGGCAGAGAGGATGCTCAAGCTGGAAGGCCCTGGACAGGAAGCATAGGCGGCCCCTCATGTCCTTGCCCATGCCCTGCCAGCTCTCTGACCTGACGGATGGGTGTGTACCCAGCAGGGCCCTCGGGCTCCATAGCCCACCTCGGTGGTGGATATGGAAGGCATTATTGTTTCTCTGTCTGTGCAGGGCTCCTCTGGGGCCGAGAGGGCAGCACGTGCCCCATTTGCTCTTCTGGCAGTGTATCCCGGGGATCTAGGGTCAGGGCAGGCGGTGCCTAGCCAGGGCTTGAAGGGCCAGCAGGTGGCAGGGGCTGTGCAGGGGAGAAAGGAGACTTGGGAGCTAACTCTGGCTTGGAACAGGGCTCTGCACCTTCAGCCCTGTCCAGAAGTGGCCATGGCCAGCTCACAGGTCACACAGGTGCAGAAAGAGGGACCGCAGTGCTGGCCGGGAACGCTGGAGGTGGCCACCCTTCCCACTGGGCTGCTGCGGGGCTACCTCAAGTGCTGTCCAGCGGAGGGGAGGATTGGCAGGAGTTTTGCTTAAGACACCTTGTCTACCAGGTGCCAGCCGAGGGTCCCCATGGTTGCTCTGTCCTGAGCTCAGCTCAGGGCTCTGGAGCCTGGCCTGCCTGGGTCACTGCAGCTTGGCAGCTGGAGGGTGAGGTTCCCAAAGTCCTGAGGGGCTCCCCAGGACAGGGGTGCTGGAGTCACTGGGTCCGGGTGTCCGGCAGAGTGGCACTTGTTGCCTGCCTGCTCTTGTCTCCACGGGGCATCTTCCTTCCAGGCGGCCCCAAAGAGGACCTGCTGTCTGTCTATAGCAGACACCGTGCTGGGCACTGGGGACACAGCGGTGACCAAATCCCTGCCCACCTCGTTTGGGAGGATGAGACAGGGAGGCCACATTGAAAGTGGGCTTTCCCAAACGTGTGGTGTGTCCGGAAGTAGATGGAGGGCAGTGAAGTGGAGGGAGGGGGAGGGGGCGGGGAGAGGATCCTGAGGCATGCCAGCGCCTTGTGGCAGTGCCTGCCACACCCAGATGCCCGGGCATCCTGGGAAGCAGATGAGTGAGAAGCCTGTGGACAGCTTTGAGCACTTTGGGCTCTTTGATGGCACACCTGGCTGCTGCACAGAGCTCGCCCAGTCCAGGGTGGCACAGACAGGCAGCCACAGGGGCCAGGCCATGGGTGGCTGGTATGGGCCACAGAGGTGGCTGTGGAGGTGGGAGCAGCAGCCAGACTTGACATGTTTGAAGGTGGAGCCAGGGGGTTCTGTGGACTGTGGGGTGCGAAAGGGAACCACCTGCAATTGGGCTTACGGCGTGGCCCCACGGTGGCAGGGCGGCTGGAGCCGTGGAGCACAGTTCCAGCCATGCTCTCTGAACAGGAGCCTGGGAACCAAGCGTTGTATAAAAAGGCTGAGGGCCAGGAGCCTGGACACGGCCACCCAGGCGTGGCACAGACAGGAAGAGGGAGGACGAGGACTACAGCCAGCGGCAGCAGGGGACCGGGAAGAAGCTGGTGGGCTCTTTCTGACAGCGTGCGCTTGCCTGAGAGAAGGGAGGCCTCCTTCCTGGCTGGTCTCACTGCTGGGTGGCAGCGGTACTGGTTCCACACACGGCATGTAGGACTCAGAGATGGTTCCTGGAATCTGTCTTGTCATCATGACGAGACTTATGTGCAGCCAGCTGGGTTCCAAACTCCAGTGTGTGGTCCCAGGGGCAGGCAGGAGTTTGTCATCTGGTCACAGACATTGCCAGCCTCTGCAGAGCATGGCATAAACTTCAGGGCACTGAAGGGAGGCCAGGGATGGTCCCCCTCCCACCCTCAGTGGGGCAAATGACTGGGCAGGTGACAAGGCTGACCCGGCAAGGTCACTGACCTGGGTCCTTGTGGCATTTCTGGGTCACAGGGTGGGGAGGCCATTGGCTCGTGGGCTCCTGTGGAGCGAGCAGATCCATCCCAGCTCCAGCAAGTGCCCAGGGCTGCCTCTGCCAGGTGAAGCTTCTTGAGCTCTGAAACTGCCTCTCCTTGGTGTTTAAGCATCGAAGAGGGCAGCGCAGAACTGCGGGAGCAGCTGTCACGGCTGGAGGAGGAGCTGGACCAGGAGAGGAAGAAGCACTCCATGCTGGAGATCAAGCTGCGGAACTCAGAGCGGGCCCGGGCGGACGCGGAGCGCAGGAACCAGCTGCTGCAGAAGGAGATGGAGGAGTTCTTCTCCACGCTGGGCAGCCTGACGGTCGGGGTCCAAGGTGCCAGAGCCCCAAAGTGAGAGGACCAGAGGGCACACCCTACGTGCCAGTCCAGGAGCCTTGTCACAGCCCATGGCAGGACAAGTGCCTGGAGACAGATCCCGCCACGGTGGACTGGGGGAGCCACAGCCAGGCTGGCCCTGCTGCTGTCCCCTCAGACTGCACAAGGTCTGGTGGGCATCACAGGGGATGGAGGCTAGAGCGGCTTTTAGCTTCTCACCCAGAAGAGCCAGCCCCTGGCTGCCCACTTTTCGGTGCCCCGGGCTGGAAGCTGCCGGGAGCCGTCGCACTGTTTATTAAATGCACTCTGACAGCGTGGTGCATCCTCTTGCTTCATTCTTTACCTGGGCCAAGTGGGGTTCACCAAGTGATGTCTGCTGTTTCTCAGGGGCCTCAGGGCCCTGGGGTGCCCCATTGTTGGGGAAGCTGGACTTGCACAGAGCTGTGTGCTGGACCCCACCACCCCACGCCCGTCTCCTGCCTTCCATCCCTGGCTCTGTCAGTTCTGCAGTGCAGTTCTTTGCTCACAGCTCAGCAGGGCCAGCTCTGCCCCGGGGTGGGGCTCATGTGCCCAGGGACGTGGCATGTGGAGGCAGAGCAGGGCCCACTGGTCGTCCACTGTCGCACCTCACCCAGGTCTCCCTGCCCACGCCCAGCTCCCAGGTCCTCTGTAGTCTTCAGCCCCCAACTAGGTCCCCCAAGACAAACAGCCCCAGCCCTGCAGGAGGGGCTGGCCTAGGGTGCAGCAAGGAGAGGGCCACCGTCCTTCCTGTACCGGCCCGGACCCTTTCCCAGGCCTCTCATCCTCCACTGAGCAGTAGCCTGGTGGTATCTGAGAGTGGTGTCCCCAGCGTCCCAGCGTCTGACTGCTGTCCCCGGAGCCATCTCTCTGGAGTAGGTCTGAGGATGACAGCACCAGCCATGAGCACAGGACCTGCTGTAAGTGCAGGGTCCACCGCTGCCCACCACCAAGGCAGCCACTGGCCATCCCAGGCAGCTAGCCAGGCACACAGCCACCACGGCCTGGGCAGGCAACGGGGGCTCGTGTTTGGGGAGACATCTGCCTCTGCCCTGGGCGCAGTCCGGGGGACCGTGGCTCCACCCAGCCGCATGTCAGGAGAAAGGCCACTTCGCTCACAACTCAGCAGGCCAGGAATCGGCCCTTCTTCCCATTCAGAGGGGAACTCTGGAGACAGGCGTACTTCTGTGATCCAGTTTGCCCATCACAAAGTCAGTTTTACTGATTCACAGGTCTGTGTTACTATACACACCCAGTTTGACTGACTGACCTGTAGAGGAAAATGCCACCAGGCTATCAACAGAGCACAGAAAACCAGTGTCTCCTGCTAGTTTTATAGGTTGACACGGAGCTTGTCTGCCTCAGACACTACCCTGGGCAGAGCCCCTCCTTCCTGCCGTTTCCGGTCCAGAAACAGCAGCTCATGAGCCTCAGCTGCCACCTCCTGGCTAAATTAGAAAGTGCAACTGCAGCTTTTAACTGAAAAGTAGCCAGCACTATTGGCTGTTGATCCAGCTCATTGTCCTCTGTGACACAACTGGCTTCCAAGTGCAGACCGCTGGGCGCCTGCCGCTGAGCTGCGCGGGTTCTGGCCTGAGACCTGCACCCCCCACTTCATGCCCAAGTGGGCTTGTATTTATCAATCCTGCCCTACCGTGGGTTCTAGCTGTCCCTGTTACTGTAATGACAACATTTAAACAATAGGTAAACCAAAGAACTAGGATTGGATAGATCAATTCTTTGAAAACCTAATGGGATGCTTTAGGAAAACTTAGTAAAGCAAGTTACTAAAATATTGTCAAATTAAGTAAGTAAGTCAACCATGCAATCGTGGAAAATTGGCAAAAGAGGGGTGTCAACAAATTTCTTCAAATTTTTAAACTTTGACTTTAAAGAAAAACATCTGGAACTGTAGAAGTCTTACATAGAAAAGTCAAAAGGTTGGCTTAATGAATGGCCAGGTGCCATGGTGCACACCTGTAATCCCAGTTACCTGCGAGGCTGAGGAAAAGTCACAAGTTCAAAGCCACCTAGGCAACTTATTAGGACCCTGTGTCAAAGTCCAATGGAAAGGGCTGCGTATGGCCCGCAGAGGAGCGTGTGGTTTGCTTGTGTGAGGCCCTGGATCAATCCCTGTACCAGGGAAGAGTCTGATTAATGTACTTTAAAATAAATTTGTAATATAATTTCAAGGCTGAGAGGAAGAAGGAGGAGAGGTGGCTTTTGAATGATGGTTCAGGATGAGCCATATTCATTCCATGCAGTAAAGGTTAAGGCTGGGGTGGCACTCTGTACCGCGGCTCTCCAGCCTGAGCGCCGAGAGGCAGTCAGGAGCAGCACAGGTGTTTCAAGCTCGCCCTCTGCCCCTGCCAACCCCTATTGTGGATTCTGCTCTATCTACAGTGAGCTCCCTGCCAGTACTGGTGCCCCACCCTGCACAGGGGCCACTGCTGCTGTGTGTCTGCCTAGGGGGGCACCAGGACCACAGCCTCAGGCTGTTGTGGTCGGTGATAAGTGGGGACGGCTGTCTCGCTGTGGGGAGCTGTGGGTCTTGGGAGGTGCTCTCCCCCTTGCACACGAGCCTGATTGGCTCCTTGGGTGTGCCAGCGGCACTATTTCTTGTACCTTCTAGCCAGGACCAGGAGCATAAAGTTAAGGTGCTGGCTCACGACTAGGTGTGAGGTAAGGGAGGGGTTGCTGCACAGGGGTGCTGACCCCGGGGCAACATGCTCCTATCTCCTTGGGAAGACGCTGGCTGCAGGGGATGTCAATCAGGTCCCGGAAGAGGCTGGAGCTGCACTGCCTGGCTGGAGGCCCGGCTCCAGCATGCTTAGGAAGCTGTGCCAGGCCAGGCCAGTCTATGGCAATGTCTGTGCACCACCGTCTCCAGATGACCCAGGAGCTCTGCTTTGGGGCCAGGTTTTGAGATCAAGCCTAGTCCGCAGCCCATCCAGCCCTTGGGACCAGAATGGGCCTGGTCAACAGCAGCTTCCTGAGTCCTCCCGGAGAAGCGTCTCCTCACCGTGTCCTCCGGCCCTCTTTGGCCAGCTCTCGGCGTCTGTCCACGCAGTGTTACAGGTAAAGAGCGGTGGAGTCTGGCATGGATTCCACGTGTTAAAATATGTTTCCTTTTCTAGCATATGCAGTCAGGGAAACAGTATTTGGTTCCCATGAAGCACCTAAGGACACAGTTCCCCTTCAGAGAAAAGACACTGGCGCCTGAGCATGGAGCTTTCTGGGGACGGGCGGAGCCATGGGTGCAGCACCACCTGCTGCGGCCGAAGTACGGCCGCCATCCTGTGCAGCGTGGCATGCTCATCCCAACTGACATTCTAGAGGCCATCAACTGCCTTCTTCCTATGACAAAAACGACGAAGGAATTGTCCTGGAATTGGCTGAACATCATGGCCCTGCCACAGGTATGGGTTCTTCTACCCGGGCATTCCAGGTGAGGCATCAGCAGCAGGTGGGCACACGGTGCCACTGAGCCCATGGGTGCACCACCTTGGCAACTGAGCAGCTGAGTGAATGATGTGGTGAGCAAGCGCACGTGTGCAGGCGTGCGTACGTGTGCGCGTGTGCGCGCACACACACACACACACACACACACACACACACAATCACAGACATGCGTACTGGACTCCAGGTCCCACTCTGACCTCAACTCCTCAGCCTCGTGTCCCAGTCTCCTTGAAAACCCAGGCCACGCCTGGCTCTCAAGCCTCTCACAAAGAACAGCTCCCTTTGTCTCTGGCACCTGTCACCACAAAGCCCCTCTGTGGCTCTCAGCGAGGTCCCCTGGTCTCACATCCACCTTGGCTCCTTCCGACCCCCCAGAGACTAGGCCACGTCTGCTTTCTGTGACTGACGAAAGCCAATGAAGCCTGTGTCAGACAAACCTAACACTTCAGAGCACACGTGGTTACCTTTTAGTTTCAAGTAAAATTCAAGGAGATATTTCCCCTGCCCGTCCGGAAGCAGACCCCGGTTTAAACACTTACTTTTGACTGCTCTCTCGTGATCACCAAGAACAAAGGCAAGGGCATTAAAGCCAAATTCCTCAAGTTTCTCCAGCGATTTCAAAGGTAAATCAACCAGGAAACCAGGGTGATCACTGAGATTATAAGGTGTGTAAAACCCCACTCTAAGAAACCCGCCAATATCCTGTTTATGCCAACTCACAGAGAATCCTACATCAAGAAAAACTTCTTGCCATAGTTTTCAATGAAAAAACTCTTCATTTTCATACCACTTTTTTCTTTTTTATTTAAAATATTATAACCAATCGACATACTAGATAACATTGTTTACATTCCAGTGGTGCATGTAGAATGACTAGGGCATGAATGATTAAAACCACAACAATGATCTCAGCATTCCCTACAAAGTGCCCATTTCGTTTCACCTGGAGGATAGGAGAGGGAATGGCACACGGGGAAGGGACGGAAGGGACGAGGGCCACATGGAGAGGCAGGGAGAAAGCAAACGTCACCCATCATACTTAGGATTCCAGGTTCAAAGACCTGCTGAACGGGATAGACTGTAATGAGAAAATAGATGTCAGTCCAGGTAGACAGCTACTTCAGTTCAACTTCATCATTCGGCTAAAAGATTAACAGCTTCTCAAAAATATACCAAATATTGGGCCTACAAAAGTAATTTATTTCTTCGTAAAATTTACTAAGATTTACTCCTTTTGTAAAATGTAAAGAATGGACTGATATCACGAGCAGGTTTCTACTTACAAAACATACAGTAATAATGTCAACAAGCACATTAACACGATTTTCCAAGATACACAGTGGAAGATTTTACATGTGTCTCCTACTGATGCAAGATCTACATTTTACATACTTACTGGTATTTTGTCAACAGTGGATAAAAGTATTCAACGCACATTTATTATTCACACTCAGTAAAGATCTAACAGGGCAACAGCTTACTTGGGAAAGCATAGAAAATTAGTGTGAGGTAGTTCAATAAAAACCTAGTTAAATTTTAAGTCATTGTGAGAATAGAAATGTTGTGCAAAGCTAATCCACAGGTAATATTTCTCAGAAGTTTCAGTAATGCGGAGAATCTAAATCCGAATGACCAGAAGGGGTGACTCTTACTGCACTCTCCTGAAGAGCACACTAAGAGCAGTCACTGTGAAATTAATTAGGACTTTTATTTTCCAATCTTACCCCAAACTACACATTTCCACTTCAATGCCCTTTACCTCTTCACCTTTCTCGCTACTTATTAAGGACAGATAAGTTTCCTCTGATTTAGGAAGAAGCTGAAAGAGATCAGTAGAAACACAATGCACACTGAAATGCAACCGGCTGAGAGCAGCCACGTCCCAGAGGGCTGCGAACAATGGAAGGTGGCGCTGGGTTTCCTACTCACTGGGAGGAGAACTTCACCGGGGTCACAGGGTGTCATGCATCCACTCTATAGCTAACGTGCGACTAATGGACAACACTCACAAACTACAACAGTTACTCAAAGAGCGACTCCGCCCCACAATGGCGTGCAGACCAGTGTCCAGGCAACACTGCACACAGCAGACCCCTGACTCAGGAGCCCAATTCACTCGGAGGGCTGGCTGTAATTCAGCTGGTCAGTGAAGGCTCAGGCTCCTCTATGCAGCCTTCAGAGAATCTCCTGTACACAGGCAGATCTCGGCGTCCTTAGAGACACTGGCCTGGGATTCCTCAGTTAACCATACACAGGAAAGGATGCTGTCATGTTCCTTCCAGAACTCTAAGGTTAAATCTGTATCTGAGACCATCTAGAAGCACAGGGGCCAGCATTCAGGTCATAACTCAAGCCTTTCTGAGTTAAAACTAAAATTCAGGTCACGAATCAAAGGCCCACTGTAGCTAAGTGTTCCCTCAGGTGGCAGAGACTGGCTGACAACACCAACCCGATGAGCTTGGGTCCCCGGAAACAGCTTTGCATGCCCGCTGCAGATTTCCCTGCTGGACAATGGTATTCTCTTCGCATTCATCTTTTTGGACAACACAGTGAAATTCGCTGGGAACAGAGCAACAAAGGGTTTATGGGAAACTGCTGCCTTGCACATCACCAAGCACCTCTGCACTGTTCCCTGACTGCACAGCAGCCCTCTCCTCAGACAGCTGTGCTTCTCTCACAGTCTGTGTGAATGAGCTGTGCCTCCAACTGGGAAGAGAGCATGCTGGGGCAGCCAGCAGCTGAAGGTGTGGGACCTGACTTACGTGGTTCAGCAAAGAGAAGGCCAGAGGCCAAGTGCTCTACTTCTGAGTAATACAATCGAGCGATCCGCACAACCAAACCACGTTCCACACAGCCAGGGTACAGCTGAGGGTCAGGACAGTCACCAGGAAGCATGGAGGTCAGGGCCAACCTCAGTTAAAGTAAGTTGCTGCCACTGAGATCACATGTATTTTAAGTGTACAGAACTGAGAAGCCAAATCACAGGAAAAATGGTGAACACAAATTTCCTGACAAATATTTATAATTAAAAGATGTCTAAGATAATTTAAGACTCTAAAACAAAAAGTACTTAGCTTAACAGATTTAAGAAGGTAAATTATATTCACTGTACTTTAAAAGTCTAGGGCATGCAAAATTTAACGAACAGACTTTGTTTTTAAGATATAATCTGTTAGGCATTTTAGTGTACAGTAAGTATTAAGATCATTTTCTTTGAATTCAACTGAGACATGATAATTGGCAAGTAGGAGCTGGCATTTATAGTCCAAACATCTGGTTTTCCTTGTTTCACCAAAATCTGTGTAAGTAAAGATGGCTTATTAGCAACCAAACATAAAATCTTCTGAAAGCATGTCAGCTGTTAAAGTGCAATAGTGACACAATCTCAGAGAAAGTAAAGCTAATTCATGGTAAAATAGGAAGTAAGAACACACTCATGCTAAAGGTTCTGCTAAAACCATGAATCCAACCCCGTTTGTACAACCCAAGACGTCTTACAGTCTCAAGACGCTTATTTATCTAGTAAAATTAATGCACCATGTTGTATGAATAGAAAAGGGATTGATACAAAGGTTAGGAGGCTAGAAATCACAACATCAACCATCAAAAACATACCTGCTATTTCAAAGTATATAAAAAGGCTAATGTATTTTAATCTTAAATATTGCACATTAACAATGATCTAAATATCTTACTCAAAAGGAATTTTGCATTAAATACACAAATAAAAGCCAAGCGAATGTTCAGACATTTGCTGAGCTGCTCTTGCTCCTGCCGGTCATGAGCTCCAATGGGCTTTCTGCCAAGAACCTTGCTGCTTCTGTAAGAACGCACTTCCCAGTTCATCACATGAAATCCCTCTTTTCCAGATGGAACAAAAGGTGCCTGGGGCCACTGTAGACAATGTGTTTCAGAAAAAAATGAGACGTCAATGACAATCTACTCAAGAAATATTCAGTTATAGAGAAATAATTCTGCAGATATAAAATGTAAACAGTTAACACACACTTGTCAGGAGCAGCACCATTCTTATACTACTCAATGTCCACATTGCGTGTTATATTGGAAATCAGGTATAACGAATCAAAGACTCTGACTAAATAATCACCATTTATGCCTGCTCTGCTCAATGTGAATAAACAGTCCTTAGAAAATGATATCCTATATATGGCTGTGTGCTACTATTTTCAGATGAACGGTATATTGCTCATTTGATACGTCACCTACACAAATCTAGGTGGGCTCCGGAACCTCCTGACAGATCGTATTTAGAAGTGATGCTATAGATAGAATCAAATGGCCAGAAACACCACGAGAACTGGTGCTCAACTGACTGGCCTCCCAGGAATGGGCAACTGGAAAGGTCCAAGGGCTGGAGGCTGCAAGAAAGGGAAAGACCAGACTCTAAAC
Source organism: Petromus typicus (assembly GCA_004026965.1). NCBI lineage: Eukaryota > Metazoa > Chordata > Mammalia > Rodentia > Petromuridae > Petromus > Petromus typicus. Next base: position 17,519 of record PVIR01000731.1, on the reverse strand, counting down.
CACTGCTAAGACCTACAGCCTGAGTTTAACTCAGTGAGGAAGAAAACAGGCTCATTGCTCGTATGTGAACCGTCTGTTTATTTGCATTGAAATGTATTATTCATGAAGAATCCTCTTGACTTTATATAATAAGCTTTGAGCCATAAATTTGCAAAATACACCATAATCTGTGACTTGACTTGTTGGGTGGGTGGGAGACTAACAAGACGGTGGTTGGCACATGCCAGCATCTTCAAAGACGTGCTCAAGCTATCCTGCCGTTAAGATGATGGCTCTGTCAAAAGCAGGTAGGACCACCCCTACCAACTACCGTAACTAAACTAGGGTGGGCAAATAGCAGATGCCGGAGGTCTCTTGACACGTTCATCATTTACAGTAGTGATTCCTGAATATAACTGGCTACAGGTTATTTTCTCTCACTCCTCTGGGGTTACTTCATTGATAAGCACATAACCCTGAAGGATAGCATCATGAACAAAACATCTGAAATAAACTCTAATTTAAAAAAACTATAAAAATCTTAAATAATTCATGATATAGGCAAGTCATCACATAATAGTTGCTCTGATAAACAAAATCTTACAAATTCAGTAAAAAAAAATCAGCAGCATAAGATAAAGCAAATATGCAAAAAAATTTAAACCACGATAAAAATAATTAAGTTTACATTATACAGTTAATTACAGCAAAAATACAATACAGTTCTGTTGCTGTTTTAAAAACACAACTTAGTTTTTAAATTACATCACTTGAAATTAAAAAAAATAAACTACTTTACTACAAAATGAATTCTACAGTTTTTGAAAAATCACTCAAAAATAAGACCACTGAATTGTTTTCAAAGTAGTTCTATCAATGACTAACCGACTCCCCACCCCCACCCCCCAAGGCCCAAGTAGTCATCTACAGCAACCCAGAGGTCCAGCTGATGCTTCTAGACTGCTGTCGGTATCCGAGGCCAAAGTCGGATCTGTGGACATCGAAGACACATCATTGACAGAGGACGATGACGATGGATGCTGAGAGCCATTGATCACTGCTGCACCTGTGCTATGAGAAACAAAACAGCAAATCAGTTGCAGAAAGTTGCAGGCTGAGCTACCTGCTCTATCCTGTGTACTCCAGGGGCCAGAGCAACCGTTCTCTTAGAAGACTCACTAAAGACAATCTCAAGTGATTCAGGACCTAAGACTAACTTAAAAGCACTGTTCTAATAAGCTGAGTAGAGAATCTTCAACATGTCTCAGCCCCTGGAGTCTTGGCCTTCTTACTAATTTGTTTTTTAAAACAAGGGCTTGAAGTCTTTTAGTAACACTTGGAATTGGTCCGCCAACATGGTCCATGAGAGGGTAAACTTGTTGACGAGTAAAGAAAATTATTTACGGTGTCTTCTCATGAAAAAGGACAAGTCCAAATACAACACTTCTGGTGAATCTTATGAAGCCAACACAAAAAATAAAATAATTTTTGTTGGGAGAGACCCGAGTTCAACTGTTCCCGTTTATGTGTGTTTATGTGACTTGTCAGAGTAACTTAAAGTACCCTAGTTAGGTAAACCCAGCTCTCCTTATTTTGATTCTAAAAAATACTTGATAAATACGAAAATGACTTTATCAAACAAATAAAGAACAGGGGCAAAGCAGTATACAGCAATCCTTTCCCAGACTGTAAAAAGTAACAGCAACACTGAACTAGACAGATACACTTTCAAAGTTTTGGACTGGAAAGGGTGCGGGAGGGCAGTCTGACACTGTGGTGCGGTACTCATTAATGGCCGCCCACACACTGTGTAAGGACGGGTGCACCAATCAATCAACCAAATAATGGTCAGTACAAATTAGAATAATGTAAGTCAGACAAAAGTTCTTGAGAATACATTAATGGCACATACATTCAAAAAGTGGCTCCCAAGCCAAACACAAAAGCAGAATTTCTAAGGATGAAACTCAGGTAACCAGTGCTTCTACAGCTACATGGTTCCATGCTGGGGATTATACCTTGTGTTAAGCATGATAAGCAACAAAGCATTTTACTAAAAAAGGCATTCTGAGAGCCTGTCCTCTTAGGGAATGCAGAAACAAGCACATCCTTGTGGAAAGTGAGAGAACTGGAAAGCAGAAAGGAATAAAAATACAAGGGACAGAGTAGGTGCTGGGAGCTGACATGGGAAATGCAGAAAAGAACAGGAAGAGCTCTAGGCCATGAGAAAGGTCCACCAGGCTCCCAGCAGGGCACGCGTGAGCTTATACTCTCTTGTAATCCCTGCAACATGACTGTGTTAACACTGCACACTACAGCTTACTTCTGAGAACTGTACCAAAACATTCAAATGTTAGAAATGAGTTCTACTGCACATGCTTTTTGTATATGCCTGTACTTCAGAATCTGTTCATTTCATCCAAAAATTTTAATCTGGTAAAGGTTAACCTTTAATACACTATAATGAGTTAACTTTTTTTTTGAGACAGGGTCTTGCTTTGTAGTTCAGGTTGGCCCTGAGCTCACTATGTAGCTCAGGCCAGTCTTGAACTCACAGCAATCCTCCTGCCTCTGCCTCCCAGTGCTGGGATGATGGGAGGGACCACCACGTCTGGCACTGTGGTATGTGGCACTGACGCTGCTGGGTGTGAGTCACCATGCTTGGCATCGTGATATGTGGTTACTGGGGACTGAACTCAGGGCCTTGTGTTTGCAAGGCAGGCACTGGAACCACTGAGCTAAATCCTTGACCAATGAGTTAACTTTTTAATCTGAAAATCAACTACCTAAAAAAAATAAAAATAAATTTTCTCTAAACTCTAAAGCAATACAATAAATTTTGAAATATACGAACAGTAATAGTGTGGAACACTTTTTATCTCAGGTATCGAGGTCATTTCCTCTTACGGTGGATCTTCTCATGCTCATGGCCAAGTCACAAGGGCACAACACTGGGTGACAACAATCTGTCCCATACTTTTCCACTAACAATTTGTACTTGAGCATAATAATAGCTGGCTAAGCATTTCAGTAGATGTGCCAGGGGATACAGGAGGGGATCTTTGTGTTTACCCTCTTGGTACAATGAATGGTAAGGTGTGTGCATGTGCACAAAAGTGTCATACTGGCACTTTTACCCACATAAAGCTCCATCTAATAAGTTTTGTGTACGTTTTCCTGAGCATCGTGGGGAGATACACCCACATCACTCTTCTGTTAGTTCATCACTCTTGATGAAATTAGTTCATCACTCAAACACGTATTTTATCATATGGAATGTGGGTGTGACTCACAGTAGCTGTGGCTGGGAAAAGCAAAAATCTGTGCATTCACCGACTTGGCAGAGGTGTGTACAGAAGCTCCAAAGCAACAGGTGGGCGTTAGCCATGAAATACTCATTGTTGAATTTCTGTACATTTAGGATTTGCTTTAAAAGGTTTTTTGTTTTGTTTTGTTTTGTTTTCCTGGTAGAGGCAGCCCAATTCAGTACAAGGGTATGTGAAAAACCAGATCTGCAAATTTTGGAGGTCAAAAGTGAATCAGATTACTCATGCACAGATGAAGATGATCATAACTTTGATGTTGGCCACTTGAGCCAAAGATCCTGTGACAGTGAAAGGAGCAAGAAACACCCAAGTTTCTGAGCCTTCACATTATATCCCTTTTCTGCCAAACCAAACTGAAGATAGGTGATCAACCCACTGGGAAATAGAATTATTATTTTACAAAATCAAGAGGAGATGGTACCGTGTTTATCTGATACTTTATTTAGCACACTGTTTTCTCAGTTCAGGATGTAATCAAGAACTGAGTATTTTTACAATATTTTAACACTATTCTTCGCAACTGAACAGAGAATCCAAAATGTTGAGAAACCTGAAGCCTTATCCACTGACTTACTTTGTGACTATAAGTACTATCTAGAATTCAAATTATTCACTTCTAAATTAAGAAGAAATACAACTACTCTATTGATGCCATGAGATCACTGTATTTCTTCAAACTGAGGGCATACTTAGGATGTATGTCCCACTTACTAGAAGGGAATGCCACAGTAGGAAATTGTTCCAAATCCCCTGAGCCTCACTACAAACAACTCACTCACACTACTACTACGCAACAATGCAAAGCTAATTAACCATATTACTAACCCACTTATAATACAATCTTTAGTTATCAGTGAACTGTAGAGAAAACAGCACTTCTAAAATAGCTGTCAAGATCAATTTATATTTCCAATAGAACTTACTGATTCAGAAGGTTGCATTGCTGATTAAAGATTTAAAATAAAAACTCTAGTAAAAGTCCACTGAGGCACAAATGCCAGAGGTTCCCACAACTGCTCTAGAGCCACAGGTATCTCTGCTGCCAGCTAGAAGGAATATGGCATGCTGGGAAATCAGCTCTCCAACCCGACGGACCACCTCACATTACCTTTCCTGAACTTGTTTCCACATCTCTAAAATGTGCACAGCAGTCTCAACCTTGGTGTCTGAGGGGCTGAATGAAGTAAAGTTGAAAACCACTGGGGTCTCTCATGTGGTCTGTCCCTGATATAACACATGTCACCTGCCATTTAGCTTTTCCTCTCTATTCTTTGTACTCTTACAGGTTCAAAGATTAAATGAAGATGAGTTTATAATAAAAGAAAATGTTTCACTCCAACAAAACAGTTTTCTTTTTAGGGAATAAACACTTCCTAGTGATGATTTTAATGTCACTGCCACAAGTTAAATATACCAAAACAAAAACAGACAGTAACTGGTATCATATCTACAGCTTTTGCAGTGCAACTTTTACTGGTCCAAAGTAAACTGTTAAAACCATAATGGTAAGTACAGAGTCCACCAAAAAAAAAGAACAAACACATCAGCAGTTTACCACGCTAATAAATGTCTGAAAGTTAATGGCGATCACTTTGAGTACTTTTACAAATGTAGATGCTACGGGTAACATATTAATTTATGTCTCAATAAATTTTGAATTAAAATATTTATGCAAGATTTTTTTCCCTGATGTGTACTTTTTTAGGGGGTAGACTCTGTGTACTGAATTTTAAGAAACGTTTTCTTTAAAGACAAGGCAGGGCTGAGGATTTACCTCAGTGGTTCAGGAACCTGCCTTGCAAGTACAAGGTCCCGAGTTCAGTCCCCGGTAAGCAAACATAATAATGCCAGGTGTGGTGACTCACACCCATCAGTAATTAGACCACACACCCAGTGCCAGGCGTGGTGACTCACACCTGTAATCCCAGCATTCGGGGGCAGAGGCAAGAGGACTGCTGTAAGTTCGAGGCTCGCCCAGGCTACACAGTGAGCTCAGGGCCAGCCTAAACTACAAAATGAGTCCCTGTCTTAATAAAAACAAACAAACAAACAAACAAAAAATACAAGGGAATGATGCCCTTGGACAAGTTTTAAATTTCTGTCCAACGAAGTATGTCAGCAAAGAAAGACATGTATTTTATGAAGTCAGTTACCAACGTATCACTCACAAGTGCTACGTCAATAGTGTATTGATGCTTTCAGACTGGACCAGACTATAATTTGAATAACAGTGGTACGAAGTATGAAAAGCACTGCAGCTTTTATGCTGCTGAAGATTACAACATAAGAAATAATAAAGTGCAACCTCACCATGCTTATATTGTAACCAACCTAAAGGAGAGGGCTGCCCCCGGATAACTCCGTTCTTGGTTCTTTCCTCCAAGTCCATCACTTCCTTGTATATCAATTCTAAAAAAGAGATGGGCAAAAAAGAAGTCTGTGAAGTCTGACGGCCAATCTTACAAGACATGTATACTTTAAGGCAACACTTTAAAACACTCTAAGTGCTTCAGGTACTGCCTCCCAGTGCTTGACAGTCCCTACATGTCAACCTGATATTCACAGGCATTAATAGCAATACCTTGATCCTCAACCACAAATTATACTAAAGAAAGCAACTGCTCCTCCAATTGGTTTAGGGCCACAGCTGGGGTTAGAAGTCAGGGAAGCTTTATCTGCTTATGCTGCCAACACCCTGCACCACATATACCCATCATGCCACACAGCACTCTGTACCACAGATGCTCATTTTATCAGGGTTGTGTTGTTCACTTCACTGCCTCACACCTGGCACACTAGAGACGCTCGACCAGATTATCTGTCACAAAGTTGTAAAGTGGACCATGTGGAAGATTCTTTCATCAGAACAGTATGTAATAGGAACACAATTTGTTAAAGGAGGAACAGGAGGTAGTCATACCTAAACTTGGCCAAATAGCCCAGGCACAACTTGCTGTCACTGCCAACATTCAGATTTTGTTCTCTGAGGCCTAGGGACAATGGTGGACCACAATGAGGACAGCTCTGACTACACAGAACAGTGCTGCCCCAGCCAAAGTCTCCTAGGATACGTCAAGTGCGGTATACCTTGTGATTCTTGTGTCACTGTCAGAATGGCCCGCTGGTGAACACTCTCTCATTATTCATAATCTCTGGGTCATGGAGTCTTTTGAGAGTTGTATAAAAGCAGTGTGCATTTGGTTCTGAGAAAAATATATGAACCAAAAGCACTGCATAAATATTTTTTTTTTGTCCCAGGGATTGAACTCCAGACCTTGCACTAGTAAGGCAGGCACCAGAATCACTAAACTAAATCTTCGGCCCTTACATAAGATTTCAAGAAATCTGCACAATTCTGGAAATTCAATTTCTTATAAAGAAGCCCTGACTACAGGGTCTGACAACATTTAGGCTAGTCATAAGGTGAAAGTAGATGGATATGTTAGAATGAGCAGTTTTGGTGCTCATTCTAATCATGGTGCCTTGGTCTTAGAAGGACAGAAAAAGAAAGTTCAATAGATGAAAGAAGAGATGCTTTTTATTTTTCAAAGAAGCAAAAAAGAATGATAAATATTCCAGATAAGAGGATTTTAAAAATAACATCCTTGTACCTTGAAGACATCCTCATAAGTGAAATAAATAGGTCACAGGTGTGTAAATATTCTATCTTTCCTCTGGCATGAGAAAATGAAGATGTAAATGAGTTCTAATATATATAGTTGATATTGTGAAATAGAAAATATTTAGAAGGAAAGATGGTGTGGGGTAAATAGCGAGGGGGAAAAGGATGTAACTAAAAAAAGGAAACAAAGCTTATGTATATAGGGGGTGGGGGTTGCAAGGTGGGTGGGGGAAAGGGAAAAAATGAGAATCAAGTCAAGTTGTGTCATATTCTGGTACAAACTGTCAATGTTGAATGTGATGATGATGTGTATTCATAATGTACCATTAAAGATTTGAATAATAATTTTTTAAAAATCCCTTTGTGAAAGGAGAACTGAAGCTAACAGGAACACCAACCAGGTAAACAATGTGTAGACAACAGTATGGGCAGTGGACTTTCCTTCTTGCAACAACATTGTGAAATACCATAAATACTCTGCGAAATACCTTGTGTCTACTGTAAACCAATGAGATATCAAACTGTCAGGTGAATATTTTGATAACTACTCTGGCTCCAAATTATAGCCCTGTGGACTACTTAGTACATTTACAGATGCACTAAGCTCAACCCAAGTCTTTCATTCTGTTGGGTCCTATTAACCATGAGTCTCCAAAAATCAACTGAAAGAAAATTAATATCTGCTTATTTCTAAGAAAAAAATCAAGTTCATTTTTTGCTAAATAAATTTATCAATGGGTTTGGTTTCCTCTTCAGGGTTCCACCTCCCAGTACTGAGAAATTTAGCTCTTCCTAATAGGTCTTCTGCCTCTACTTTAAGGTGACATAATAAGGGATCATGTGTTATGCACAAATTCCGTAACAAAAAAAAAAAAGTGGTCCAAACAGTAAACAACAACAAATGTAAGTAAACATCTAAAAGTTACCCACCCTAAATGTCTCAAGAGATCTTTAAAATGTATGCATTTTAACATTCCCAAGACTATTAAAGCATTATTAATGTTCAGCCACATTCTTAAAAGTAGATAAAACTACTGTATTTGATGTGCAAAGACTAAAAACTCAGCCCTTCTGTTGGCAAGGGTGACAGTCAATAGACATTCTTCTACAGTGCTGATGCAAGTAGACACTTCTGAAGACAGCTTCTGGGCCAGTACACCTCCGGTGACGGTTCTCTCTGCTGTTCCCACATGTGCGCATGAACACCAGAGCTGTCTGTAACAGCAGCAGACAGTCCACCTGAGAGGCACTCCGAGGGGGAGTGACACAGGCACACAGCACAACACATTGGGATATCAAACCAAGTGAGGCAGGTATGTGGTTCAAGAGGGGCCATCTTCAACGAACATGATTTTATCAACATAGCCAATGTGAACGGCATATACAGCATGTAAGCACTTGTAGTTGTCAAAACACAGCCTACGGAAAAATGGGAGAAAGCACTAGTGTGCCTATGTCTAGGTAGAAAACTTGGAAATTAAGTCAGGGAAAAGAGATTCACTTTTGTAAAAATTATTATTACTATCAGCTACTTCTGCTTTGGTGTTTGAGATGGTGTCCCTCTTATACTGCCTAGGCTGGGCTCAAACTCATGACCCTCCTATCATAGTTTACAAATTAGGAGAACTACAGGTATGGGCCATCATACTAGGCTCAAATATTAACTGTAAAAACAGAAAATATGCTAGGTGTGGTGGTGCACACTTCTAACCCTAGCTTCTCAGGAGGCCAAGACAAGAAAATCAAAAGATGGAGGCTGGTCTGGGCAACACACCAAGATTCTGTCTCAAAACAAAATCTTTTTTTTTTCTTTAAGGTTTTTTGAGACAGGGTCTCGCTTTGTGGTTCAGGCTGGCCCTGAGCTCAGCCTCAAACTCACATCACTGCAATCCTCCTGCCTCTGCCTCCCGAGTGCTGGGATTACCGGCGTGAGCCAACACACCCGGCACTGTGGTATGTGGTACTGGTTGCTGCTGGGGTGAGTCTCCACACCCAGTATAGGTATGTGGTTACTGGGGATCAAACCCAGGCCCTCGCGCTTGGAAAACAGGTGCTGGAACCACTGAGCTATATCCCCGGCTCCCTCAAAATAAAATCTTAAAAAAGGATAGAGTATAGCTCAGCGTTAGAGCTGTTGTCTCATTCACAAGTGCTACTGATTTAATCTAGAAATAAAAATAAAACAAAACAACAGAAAATATCATTAATTCCTCTACCATGAAGCATAAGGGACAACTTATCACAAAAAGCCAGAATCTCCTTCAGTTTTCTGAGAAATTAGGTAGGTGTTACCTTTCCACTCTTCTATTGTGTGTTCTCTTTCATCTAACTGCTTGTCTGGGATCTTCGGTGGTGGCTGAAAAACACAAGGAGTAATAAGTCAGTTTCCTGGAAGCATATAAACTCTTCCTAACTATTTGAAGACTTGTAAAATTACATCATTAAACCAAGACAGATCAAATGTCAATAATCTCCTTGAATAGGGATAGTTCTGTAAGACTCCTTGCATTGCTCCAAAAAGATGTTGACATTTTTCTTTTCTTCCAACTCGTGAAACTTTCTTTCATAGAATCTTGCTGTACTTTGGATCCAAAGAGAGGACGTTCCACAGAGGTCTCTCCACGCTAGCCCCTCTAACCAGATGTCAAGGCAAGAAAGGGAGAACAGTGCAAGGAGGCTGCCTTGCCTAGGAAGGGCCTGTGCACACCTGACAGATGAAGGTACTCTTTATGCAAATACAGGCATCATCATCATGAGTCTATGTTCTTATCTAAAGTGAAAAAGTCTCCTCCAAATCTAACTTTAATTCTAACCCTAAGAATACAGCATATCCTTTTTAAAAAAATTATCTTTATTGGTACAGTATGAATACACACCATAATTGCATTCAACATTAAGAGTTTGTACCAGAATATGACATGATTTGATTCTCACTTTTTCCTTTTTCCTCCCACCCTGCCTCGCCCAACCCCCTATATACACAATCTTTGTTTTCTTTTTTCTTTATCATTACCACATTCATTTTCCCCTTGTTATTCACCCTTACACTCTTTCCTTTTAAATATTTTCTACTTCACAATATCAACTATACATACTACAACTCATTTACAATTTCATTTTCTCATACCAGAGAAAAGATATGATATTTATACATCTGTGACCTGTTTATTTCACTTATGGGGACATCCTCAAGGTACATCCATTTGAGTATGAATGACTCAATCTTATCATTTTAATGGCAGAGTAATACTCCACTCTATAAAAGACTGGATAAAGAAGATGTGGTTCTTTCATATCCTTCTAACATGAAGAAAAAGACTCACAGCTTCCGCCTCGGAGGGATCATACCAAACATTGATGTATGGATGTTGGAGTGCTTCATCCACAGAGATCCTTTTAGATGCATCTATTACCAGCATTTTGGATAACAAATCCCTTGCCTGACTGGCTGCAAAAATAATCATGTTAAAGGACATATATTCATAAAAGTTCTCAAAAATCATCAGTAATATTTAAGAAACTCAAAATTATCTTTTACTTGTATACTATGTATTTTTTCTTCTGTTTTAAAAAGTTAAGAGCATATATGATTAAAAAATGTAAAATTAAAAGGTAAAAATAACTAGAAGTTAACTCGGTTCAACCACCTAGAGGTAGTCTTGTTTTATATCCCATCTGAACAAACACACACACAAGAACACAGGAATTCAATCTATACATGTGTAAAAATTACCTTTAAGTTTGTTGTGCTCTGAGTCGGCAGGGAAAAGTACATCAGGGAAGAGTTTCTCAAAGCTATATCCAGCATATTTAGGTCTGTTTTCAACATAAGTCCTTACTGTTGGTTGTAGTTTCTTCATGAATTCAGGACATGGTGTTCCAAGCTGTTCAATAACTTTATTCCACTGATCAATATCTAATATCATGTAGCTAAGAAAAATACTTCATCTCTAACGTTCAACACATCAGTCAGACCCACATTATGAAATACAAGAATATGGAAATTTAAAGAGTCCTAAGAAAGAATGTGGCAGTTATAAATTTTATATTTCACAGCTAACTCATAAAAGGCAGTGACTTTAGGTGGACAGAAATGATCAATAAATAAGCTCTGCTAACCTTATTTATTGTGTGTGCACATTGTGTGTATATGAATACTAATTTTACCATCAAATAGAATCCTAACCTCAAAAATTCTGAATATAAATTACAAAAATCTCAAATTATCATTACTTTTCACACAGACTGAGTACAAACAGTACATACATAAAACTTGCCTTACCCAAGCTCATTAGTAAGAAAAATGTAAATATGTCCTACAGAATGAGAAATCTTTCTAGAATTTGTCTTGCTTTTTTCTTCACTGACTAGTAACAAACATACAACTGATAAAAGTGGCATCTTTTATCAATTTTTTTGTTCAGCTTATGCTAATAAAAAATTTAAAGCTTTGAAACTTGTAAAAATATTGAGTAGCTGTAAGGTTGAGTAGTTGGTTTCATCCCTCCTAATCTTTACACTGTGAAGCCTTGAAGATTTAGGCCTAAACTCTAGTTGCAACCTGATAAATGCTCCCATTCCTCCTCCTACACCAATTCTAAGGTTTACATGTTGATAAACGTATCACTTTATATAAGTATTAAAAGTAGTCAGATAAACAAAAGGCACAAATCCAAATCTAACTGTTACCATTTAAAGGTACTCCTGCTGAAAATCTCACATGAATCAGTCATGTTATATTGAGTAATGAGACAAACAAGACACAAAAGACAGAACATTAACAAAAAGCAGGTGGAAGGACAAAACAAAAGGATGGCCAGCAGCAACAGGCAATTCCGAAGTCCACATCAAGTCTTCAGTGTACTCAAGTGTATGATTATAACAAGTTTTTAATGCAAGCCATGATGTTTATTTAGATTAAATAAATCAACTCAAAGCTAGCAAAAAAAAAAAAGGGTGGATAATTACACTTGAGCACTTTTTAGAACTCACATATGAAACAATAAACGAAGTCTACGCCAAATTGTAGGTGGTATTTTGAAAGTGTAATTTAATAATACTTTATATTAGTGAGGGACAAAATACATTATACCTGACCAAGCTGAAGTGCTGCCATACATTTTGACCTTTGGAAACTACATTTTAGGCCAAAGATAAGGATACGATCTGTACCTGGGAACAAAACACCACCTTTGATCATTTCTCCCATGATGCACCCAACTGACCAAATGTCAACTGAAAACAAAATGCAATGACATTAAAATAAAGATTTTGGTTAAAATAAAAAGAAAATATATAAACATTAAAAAAATCACATACACCATGTATATTTTAAAATCATAAAAAGCAGTATAAAATAAAGATGAATGACAGTGAATGTGCTCTAACTACCAGCAGAGACTGTATGTCCTACTGCCAGATGCAGCCTACAAATAATTCAGCTTATCTCAACAATTTTTGAACTATAACAGCCACAAACTTTATTTCTGTTTTAAAACCTGTACAGATGAATGGAGCATATTCATTTTCATCAAAGAATAAAAGGAATTCATCACCTCACTAATTGATCTGCTGCAACAGCACAAGGATACAGTCCCTTCCTGGAAAGAGGATTTTGTGGCAAACCATTTCTCCCATAATGCACCCCACAGACCATAAATCCACTATATGTTTGCAGCACAAAAGAAGGAAAGCAAAGCAAAAGATCATTAAAATCAAAGAAGCATAATATGACTGCATTATATAAAAAACAGCAAAATATCATGAAAAGAAAAAAGTGATTTTAATTTGTTAATGGAAAATTTAAAATAAAAATATTGTTTGAAAAGCTCTGGTTCGTAAAAGAAAGATGTAAAGTGTGGCATTTTCACTACATATCTAGTTTTAAAGTGAGAGCTATGCACAGAAACTGCACAAAGTAAAAAACATATTTTACAGGCATGAATCTACAAAATATGAACTAGAACCAAACTTTATAAAGATAAAAGTATGTACATGGTGGTAAAATTATAGAAATAAAATACACTGAAGTTCAACTGTGCATTATACTCTCTCTTTAAGTCAAAAGAAAAAAGCATGAGCAGAAATAGTATAGCATATTATAATACTTGAAAAACAATGTCTCTATGAACATTTATCACAAAAAGTTAATTTTTTCCTAAGTTTTCAAACTGGATTTCACAAAATTAAACAAGAAGTACTATGTCTATTCTGAAGCCAACTACTTTCTCAGGAACATTACATTTACTGCAGTATCAAAGAGCAACAAGTACAATGAGAATGAAAAGCTTATTTCTTAAGGAAACTTAGGAGAGGAGGAGTTTAATATTAGAAGAGGGGAAGATAATAATTTAAAAGGAAATGAGTTAGCAACTTGGATTTGGGCTCTGAAGTTTCTTTAGGGGCCAAAGAGGAAAGGGCAGGGCTAGACATTTAAGAGAAAGTCTGCACTTTCTAACACAGTTTTCCTGTAAGGAGATTACCAGCTCACTAAAGACTTGTAGGCGCTAATCTCAGAGTAATTTTTGGAAACACTGAGGAATTCAGGTTTTCCTAAAATTTCATACTAAAATGCATGCAAATTTTTTTATATGTATAGTATGATTCAACCCTTAAGGATGAAATTTTAGAAAGAAAATTTATGAAAACAGATATTATCTGGATCAGTGAAGACTTTCTTAGACCATAACTTTGATTCATACACAAACTTAGCTTTAAAGGCTTACTAAGAGTCAGCTTAAAATATATTCAATTCATTCTACATCTTTCAAAATGATCAGAAGTAGCAAGGGATTAAAAAAAACAGGTAAAATAAATTTGTTGTTAACAAGTATGATGTTGTCATTAAAGGGAGGAAGTATAGGGGCCAGGAATTTAGCTCTGTGGTGCCAGCATCTGCCTGGCAAGCACAAGGTCCCAAGTTCAATGCGCAGAGACCACACACCACAATGCCCAGCATGGTGGCTCACGCCTGTAATCACAGCACTCGGGAAGTACAGGCAGGAAGAATGCTGTGAGTTTGAGGCTGGCCTGAGCTAGTGAGTTTGGGGCCAGCCTGAACTACAAAAGGGAGACTTTATCTCAGGGAAAAAAAGGGAGAAAATTACGTAGCTTTAACCTGTCAGCTGATGTGTTCATCATGAGCAGGAATGACACTGAATTTAGTATGCTGGGGAAGGGGCATGAAGCAGTCTGATGAGTACATAATTCCTATTGTGGACAGGACAAGATGTCAACTCTGTAGGTGAGTTTTGCTTGGTGCTAATCCCTGATAGGAAGCTATCTCAAGATCTTATTTATAGTACACTGACCCTTCAGGCAATACCACCACTACCACCAGAAATATGAAAGCAACCTTCACGTTGTTCGCTCTCATCAACATTCAGCAAACCTTCACAGTTTAGGTAGACAGTAAGAAAACAGAATAGCATGATTACTTAATAAAAAGTGACAGCCAATGTTTTTTCTTTTGAGACAGGGTCTCACTTTTGTGGTTCAGGCTGGCCCTGAGCTCAGCCTCCAACTCACATCACAGCAATCCCCCTGCCTCTGCCTCCCGAGTACTAGGATTACGGCGTGAGCCATCACGCCTGGCATTGTGGTATGTGGTACTAGTTGCGAGTCTCCACACCCAATATGGTATGTGGCTCACCAGGGATCAAACCCGGGTCCTTGCGCTTGCAGGACAGGCACCAGAACCACTGAGCCAAATCCCCAGCCCTGTGACAGCCAATGTTTAAAGTACTATATTTGATTTAAACTTGAATATTTCAAAATAAAAAATAAAAAATAAAAAATACATGCTGACCGTTTTCCTTGTAGCCCATGCCTAGGATGACCTCAGGCGCTCGGTAGTAGCGAGTCACTACATAGGGTGTCATCATGAAACTTGTGCCTGCCGTCCTCGCCAGCCCAAAGTCAAGAATCTTCAAAGTGCAGTCTGACTTTACTACTATATTACTGGGCTTTAAGTCCTTCAAAAAATAAAAAGAAAAGATTGCTAAGAAATGTATTTGGCAACTCATAAGTTATGCTATGACATTTTCTCACAATAATATGCACAGATTCATCAAACAAGCAAGCTTGAGAAATGTCATTCTAAAAATAGTGAACACATATAGTTATTAGAAAAGTTAGTAATATTTCCTAGAAATTACTATTGGCTAGAAATTTTTGAACAAATGGAGTGAGACTTAAAATGTCATCTTCAGCTCAAAGAAGAACCAATATGATAAAACAAAGTCACTAGTTAGCATTTATTTTCATTTGAATACAAAATGACTAGTATTTTAAAATTTTGTTTTAAATTCACACTAAGTTTTATACACATACTGCAAATGAAAACTGGGCCATCTTACCCATCATGGCATATATTAGTTAACTTTTCAGACCGGGAAATGTTCAGCTCCAAAGGACCAAAATAGTCATTATCAATCTTTCTATCCAACTTTCCACACAAAAGCTCAAAAACCTGCTCAAAAAACGTTTTGTCTGCCTGTGAAGGTATGACACTGTCACCTTGGTCTATATTGCTGCTCCCACTGCAAAGTAATATCTTTAGGAGTATCTAACCACAATGGAAGGAAATCTGCGCTAAATCCATTAAGAGGAGGACAGGACTGTAAACATTCATGGCTTCATGATCAACATCTCTGCCTGTTAGTTTTGATGAATTCTACTCTGAACAAAGGAGAAAGACACCACATATCCATAACACACATACAGCATTCCTTGTACTGTTGAGCAGTACATACATTGATACAAAAGGTAAAAAAGCTAGCCTGAAAAGCAAAGATTACTGGGCAAGGGTTCAGCATTGTGGTTCTGATGTCTGCCTTGTGGGCAAAAGGTCATGAGTTTGATTCCTGCTTAAAAAAACAAAAATTCAGTTTGTTTAAAAATAAAATTAACATGATTAAAATAATCATATTAAAAAAGATTACTTTTGTAATTTCTACATCCAGAAAAAGCATGTATGACACACAGACACACACACACACACACACACACACACACACACACACACATACACGCACACTTTTTGGGTAGAACTAGGGACTAAACTCAAGACCTTAACATATTTTGATAAGTAACTATGGGTAAATTTAAAAAGTATATGTTAACAATTTTACTAAACTAAATAAGCAAACACTACTGAGCAGGGACAGTAAAATTTTTCGTTATTCCTATTTTGTGACTGTAATGTTGCTAATATTTGTAGTACAATGTTTTAGTAGTCACACTGCATGCTCAGAAATAAACATCACAAGCCTTGATACTACTTCAAAGTCTACTTATGATGACTGCAGATCATAACACTGCATCCTAGTCCAGAAATAAATTTACAACTTTAACATTATCTTGGAAAATTTAGAGCCAATACAATTTTTTTAATAGAAGTAAGTTTCTTATCTTATGAAAAAATTGCCTCAGACAACTGAAATTAATCCTTGTATATCAATATATTTTCTACTGAGCTAGGTAATATTGCTGCTATACCAGAAAACGTAATTTGAAATTCCATAAATCTGTGGCAGAGGGCAGTAAATCCAAATTAACATTCCATCTTCTCCCCAACACTTTTCCTCACTTAAGCCAAGTCACATGAACAGTTTTCATCAAATGGTTTGGGAACAGCACACAGAAATGGAGGCTGAGTGCACAACCCCGCGGCCTGGTTTCTGCTCTGGAGGCTAGGAGAGCCTCGACAGTGGCTGGCAGTAGCCGGGGTGTGCAGCAGCACCTCTGTAAGCAGTCTCTTTCTCCACAACAAGCACTGAACATGCTGCAAGGAAAATAAACCTTACTCACAGACAGTCACCAAGAATTTAAGATCTGGTTACCCGTAGGCCAACCCTAGTCCATTCTAACCTCGACTGGTACCATAAATAGGGTCCTAATATATGCTGAACAGCCTCAATTGGGAAATATGAAGTCTGAAATATTCCACAATCTGAAACCTTTTGAGTGCTCACAAGATGCTCAAAATGTTCTGGATACTGGAGCATTTTACATTTTCTGGAAGTTCCAACCAGTAAAGTCTATGCACACATTTTTAACTGTGAAAACATCTGAGACCAGAAAATCTGCATCACATCTGGTCTCAAGCATTTCAGATATCATGGCTTAGCAGTTGAACAGAAGGAAAACCAGTATCAAAGGTGGAAAAGGGATCCAAAGTACCAGAGGCGAAGCATTCCACAACGCTGTCACCTGCACAGCATATGCACTACGAACTTGAAGCTCTAGAACAGAGACCAGCAAGTTACGGCCTGCGTATTTGTGTCTAGAGCCTCATTCAGCTGGAACTCAGGTTACCAGTTGCCCCTAACTCTGACTTGCACTGAATCTCTAAGGGAGGGAATATGTCCAGAATGGCAAAGGGTGAGGTGAAGCTAGAATGAGTAGAACAGAGAGACCAGAACCAATTATGACCTCAAGACCT
The DNA here is from genome assembly GCA_004026965.1 of Petromus typicus. Lineage (NCBI taxonomy): Eukaryota > Metazoa > Chordata > Mammalia > Rodentia > Petromuridae > Petromus > Petromus typicus. The sequence goes on along the minus strand of PVIR01000731.1, from coordinate 148 downwards.
GCCGCAAGAGCAGAGGCTCTAATCTATCACCTTCCACTTCTTCGAAGTTGTTCCTGGGAAAAGACCCTAAAAAACCTAGGAGAAACAGCTTCTACAACTTACTGTACAAAGAAAATGGGAGCATTCAGGGTGTAGCTCATTATAGGGC